>JAHWFP010166306.1:0-13577 GCA_023313725.1 Lithobius niger
GTTTGCGAGGCTATCGACAGCTTTTGTACCGACATCCATCTACTCCTGTTATATCAACTGCGAAGCCTATGCTTCTCTCCTCTCCAATGACCGCTTTCGGTCGATAACACCGTGGTTTCCCGTTAGTCCCGGATCCCACTCCTTTTCATTCCCAGGCGGCTGACGTTCTGCCTCGCCCGTCTCCTGCAACTATTTTCCTGAAAGGTTTCACGGCTTTTCTCCTGTTGTCAATCCAAATCAACCAACCGACCGACGTTGATGACCGAGGTTTTACAAAAAAAAATAATAATAAATAACAATTAAACCCATTTTCGAACGAACATCATGGTTCGGAAACTTTGGGGCACTGCGACAACCATGAATTTTGATCCCTCTCGTCCCTGCTGAAACAACTTACCTCACCACGACTTTGGCTCGGCCGAGTCTTTCTTCTCTCAAGCACTCTTTCAGACGGAACTTTGGTGACCACAACCGGACTCCACCGTACCCACCGCTTACTCTTTTCCTTTCACTCGAAGACTCCCACTTCGACCGCTAGAGGGCGCCAGCCCGCCGCCTCTCGACCTGGCTTTCTTCCGCATCCCACGTTTCTCCGCCGTTCCGACCGCTTCCCACTGGGTGGACCAACGCTCTCGTCACTCTCGTTTCCAGTTGCCATCCACTCTCGTTTCCTGCACCCCAACGCCATCTCATAACAGCGCCCACAACTTCTCGTTTCCCGCCTGTTTAGCGTTCCGAATTTCCAGCTTTGTACCGCAATGGTGAAAGTGAAAAACATGAACAATCTTGCAGATCCTAATGAAGTCAACATCTACTTTGGCAGAATACCAACCATCGACGACGGAGGTACTTGCCGATGCCCTGGACTCACCAACCCGAAAAGGATAGACCCCCTACACTCGGTTGTCCCAGTATCATCGCAAATGCGACTACTATGTAAGGGTCGACCGATGGCAAAATTTTGCCGATTGACCGATGCCGATTTTACGCCGATTTTTAAATCTTATTAATTAGCCGATGCCGATTTTGTGCCGATTTATTAACCTTCCTGACTGGCCGATGCCGATATTTTCCCGATTTCATGACTTAACCAATCGGCCGATGCCGATTGGCGATTGCCGATATTTTCTTTAAACAGAAACTTAACAAATTTTCGTATTTTATTTGAAAAATAAAAAAGTAACCAGTTACAGCATTACAATCATCTCTACAAACAGCTGCTCCAGAATAACTTACACATTGAGGGCTTACTTAACGATGCTAGAACAAAATTTTGAAAAAAAACTTTTTTTCTTTTAATTTTAATTTTAAGGCTCAAAGAAATAAATTTAAAAATAAATAAATAAATAAATTATGGCATAAAGCTAACAACATGCATTTAATTTGTTGGAAGTTAAAACATGTCACGGAAGCACGTGTACGTGTAGACGCTCAAAAAGAACGAACGAAAAAAAATTTTTCCGAAATATTTTTTTTAGCAAAAAAATGCAAATATATTTTATTGTAGGGGTAAAATAAATGTATTATTAAACAAATGCATTAAAAAACTGAAATGCTGACTATTTCAAAGATTGAAATAGTCAGCATTTCAGTTTTTTAATGCATTTGTTTGTTTTTGAATGAGCTAAATATATGCCAAAGCCCCATAACGCTCCAGCAAGTGGCTGTCGGAAAGACAGGAAAACGATATTTAAACAACAGCCAATCTGCGATCTGAAGCTGTGAATAACTTCACAAATTCGATATTTACTGAGGAACACTTACCATCTAAAGTGCAAAGGTCACGTTTGTGGCTTTAATTCCACTGATCGTCAGCACCGGACGTACATTTTTGCCTCTAAACGTTGCGTTTTGGCGACCGCTGGCCTACCGCTGGCTGGTAAACATTTTCGTTTGAAATTAAATCGTTAATGGTTACGTTAAAAGATAAATACAATAGTATAGGGATTAACATTGCAATTAAAACGTTAAACTATGTTTCGGCTACTGAGGATTTGTTGTTTGTACCGTTGTTTGTACCGTGACCGTGAGTTACACGATCCCATGCAAACAGAGTCGCGCAAATTAGGCCTATTTCACGGAAGCGATCGCTGCTTGTTGTTGACCGCGCGCCTACGGAATTCGTTTTGTTTCAAATACTAAATAACAACAATCGGTCTTCCATCGGCAGACAGTTCGTTTGGCCAGCCGATGCCGATGTTTTTTTTCTTCATATTTGTTGCGGCCGATGTAAATGCCGATTTAAAGGAGGCAATACATCGGCAAGCCGATTGCTCGCCGATGCCTTAAAATTCATTCCATCGGCGCCGATGACGATGCCGATGCCGATCAATCGGTCGACCCTTACTACTATGCCAACCCTTGCCCCATTTGCGTGACAATTCCACATTGTGAGTGGCGCATCATCGCCAGCATGCAACTGGCCTCAGTCCTTCACAAGAAATAAGGCTTTCAACATAGACTCCTTTTGAAAAAACTTCACGTCGAATCGACCAAAGTAAGAAAGAAACTCTCCTCAAGCATGGTGTTTAAGCCTCTTCCCCCTCCACCGCGGATCACTTCCAGTTCACCTCTTCAAGTCAAGACTCCCCTTTCTTTGAATTCCGTCTTTCAATCTGGATCATCGGCAGCACAATCACCTGCATTTTTAAATTCAATTTCAAACTCTCCACCTCCAGCGATAATTTCTTCACTCGTTCAATCACCGACAGTCGTAGATTTGTCAATCCCTGCTGATGACGTCTCAAATTCCAACTACATTTAGGATGGCAGCCCCAGCTCACTGCTGCAAACTGAACTTCCTCCAATCAACACCACACCTTTCTCACCTTATGCTGATCCAACAATTGCAGCAACACCACATTCACCTCTTCCACGAGCCGAATTTTTCGACGACAATCCCTCAGCGGAAGAGGAAATCTGAACTGAATCCCAACCATTCGTGAACTCAGAGAACAACAGTAGTCCCTGTAAAACTCCAGCACCTGTTTCCGGTGTCACCAATGCTCCAACAACTACAACTGCTTCACCCGCAATCATTTCAGCTCCAAATCATGAAAATGAAATCTCACTCTTACCGTCCGGCCTGACCTTCGCCTGAATTCTAAACAGAAAACCCCCTACACCTCTATATCCGTTGCACCAGGGAAAGGAGCGGAATTTCTCTACGGTTTGGACCATCCAAACCCAATAGACCATTCACAAATTCGTAAATCCCGAACAAGCAAATTGAAATTAAAAAAAAATAATAATCCAATTTGCAAAAAAACTACCAAAAAACCGATGACATCATCAATATCTTCAAATCTGAGAACGTGGAACTCAAATCTGCGGTGGCCTCAGTCCAACAAGAAAATGACCGCCTACTGTTAAAATCCACCAATCAAGTTTTGAGTCAGGCTCTTTCGGACAAAATCAAAATTCCCGATGAACCTCATCCTAGAAAAAACCCACCCATCATTCTCCACACATGTTGTCACGTGCCGATCTCGTTTGACGGCCCAATCAAACTGGCTTACCATCCACCAATTCGGATGCAACACCCACTCCTAGCTTTACGACCGTCAGATCCGTGGACACACCAAACAAGCCATTCCAATGCCCCCCTTCTACCAGCCTGGCCGACTTTGGTCCCAACTTGGATTGAATCCCTCCCCATCTTGGGAACTCCTGTTCCAAAACCAACTTTCGATAACCAAGATTTAGCTCATCATAAAACGATTTCTGAACCCTGGAAAGCCATCACCAACTCATCTGCTGACCATGAAATTTTCACTTATTCACTAGGGCAGTTCGACAATTCTGAATCATTCCAACCCTTGACTCTGGAATTGACACAACTGTTGTCACACCAGACCAATGTACTACCATGTGACTTGTGGAAAGTAAAAGCAAACGGCTACTGCTTCGGCTTCCGCAACCGCAAATAATGCTAAAAACCCATTTTCAGCCCATCAACTAACTGCCATGCCATAATTTTCCTTGTAACCACCTTCTTCACCCCTTTTGGACCTTTAAAAAAAAAAAAATTGGTTTTCCTTCTTCCCCTCCCCCCGAACCTATTCTTAGTTTCAGGGGAGATGGGGATTGTCTTCTCCATTACGACCCGGCTGGCAGACTTATCAATTTTCTAGACCCCCTTCTTCAAAGTCAACGAACCTAATCAAAACTTTTTGTGTAAGCTTAAATCAGAAATTCTGTTGAAAAATCCCCCGCATTTAAAAAAAAAGGAGAGGGAAATCTTCCGTCTACTCAGTGGGAAATTTTCTCTTTCAAACTCCTCTTGAATTCTTTCACACTCAAAAAAAAAATATTCGATGAACCCCAACTCTCAGTTAGGCTCCTCACCAAAAAAAAAAAAAAAGAAAAGAAAAACAAGTTATGCATCGTTGGGAAACCTCCCTCAACAAAAGGAACTTTCACGCTTTAAAGCCACAAACTTTTTCTTGAATCAAGACAAAGACATCCAGGAAGACATGCCAAAATTTGACAGGTATTGGATATTTTCCAAGCACCAAGAAACGGAAATTTCCCGGCCCCCATGAACGCCAGCCAAAATTTGTTTCTGTTGCCGGGGAAAATATGCAATACCTTCTGGCCCACCCTACCTCCTCTCTTGATTCACTTCTGGACAATTGAGAGACAAAAAGATGACCGACTCAGGGAGCTGCCACTCTTATAGGGAGGGCCGCGAACGCGCGGTGGTGTTACCGAGCTGGTTGGTCACGACGTTAAGAAGTCTCAGGCACCACAACAGCATCGTAGGACACAATGCAAAAATTTGACAGGTATTGTATATTTCCCCCCTACAAAAGAAACAAATTTTAGCCGGCCTTCATGGGGGCCGGCAAATTTCCGTGTTAATAATAATAGTCTTTTTAGTTTTATTAATGACTAAAGAAACGAGTGGCACAAAAAAGAATGAGAGTACAAATCTGTGTTCAGCTTTCACGTTTCTCTGTGATTATGCTACCTTGCGAATATGATAGAATAGTATTATAATACAGCAACTAGTGGCGTAACGTAAGTGAGGTTTGCAATACACACAGGCCCACCTGGTCTGCGAGTAGCTATAACAAATATGCCTACATGCAAATGTTAATGACGAGTAACTGTCTCTGCAACATAATGAATAAATTAACAAAAATCAAACACCGAGAGAATGGAAATATGTTTTATTTGCTAACCACAGTAGGAAATCATTATTTTCAAGATATGATATTGTCCATCCACTGTCTGCAGCGTCACATCGACAGTGTCAACCGAACAATTGATTTTGATGATATGAGAGTTTTCCAAATATTCCGAAAGAAAGCTGGAAACTTGAATAAAATTGGCGAAGTGAACAGAAAACTAAAAGTATGGCAGCTGTCAGGTGTCGTTTCCTAGTGTATTTTTCTCGTTAATTGCATTATTATGTACTGTTTTATTGATCCCGGTTGTGAAAATTATAACACAAGGAAGGAACTGCTGCCTACAAGCATTAGCTTTGTGGTGGATTTTGTAAACCCACAACTGAAATTATAAAAAAAAAATTATAGTGCATCCATTAAATTTTGCTAAATTTTCCATGTACTAGATTTCACGAAAATCAGTTTAGCAATTTTCTCGTAGTTCAAGTCTTTGTACTTGTTGTGTCTGACAAAGAAATTATGGAGACGGAAAGGGGGGAAGGCCAGCCCAGAGTTTTTCCCCCCTTAATAATAACTAACTAGCTGTTCCTGGTGTAACACACCCTATTCTAGTAGGAAGTTATGCTGTCGCATTGCCCCATTTGTTGTAGCATTGGCTATCGCTTCTGTTGGGGCCAAGAGCTTCATAGCCGGCACTTTTTCCGTCAACAATACGCGTCGTAGTGTTTAGTTTGTTACTGATTGTTGCTACGTAATCAACATTACCCTTCACATTATCTACGCTTTTCCCTTATTCATTGCTACTGTGCAAAGAATGAACATTCTGACTTTATCGATTCTTTTACTGCATTTGGATTGGTTGTTATGACAACTGCTTATCCCAGTCTGTATCACCATCCCCTATACCCTGGCCTCAGCCAAATATTTATATAGATAATTATAATAATATTAAAATTGTGTCATCATAAATCAGCCTACCTTTTGTACATTTTATATTGTTTATCTTACTTATAGGGATGACCCATATGACGTATTGTGTATTGCTGATTGGGGTCAAAATCTATCGTTCTATCAGCTAAGTGGGAAACAGGTACGACAAGACATCTTTCACCTGTAGCTTCAGATGGAAGTTACCATTTTCGTAAGGCTTCTAATTTTAAGTCACTGTGCTATTATTGTTCTTCATAGTGTACTTCGCACAGCTCTGATTTGTGTTGTCCATTTTTTTTTACCCTTTCATTGTGTTTGTTCGTACTTTATTGTTATTCTTTTGTTTGCCGAGTAACCCACATCTACATATGTATATTGTGATTGTAGTTAAGAATTAATATTAATATTGACAGATAGGCAAAGATCGCAATCTGGGTTACGACGCTTGCTGTGTGAGCTACTTCTCCCGTGGTGAATATTTGCTGATTGGTGGATCAAATCGTCAAGCTCTGCTGTACACTCGGGATGGGATCCAGCTAGGCGCTGTGGCGGAACAGTCCTCATGGGTGTGGTGCTGCAAAGCACGGCCCGATGCAAATTATGTGGTAAGATTATACGACTATAATATACTTTGTTGATGGGTATCAAGAGCGAAAATGAATTTCGTTATATGTTGTTTAGTTATTCGTATTCAGATGTTTTCTTGGTGAAAAGAAAAATCAGATGGACTAGGAGAGTATTTTAGGGGTCAAAGCTTGATTGAATATCTGTTCTGAAATGCTACTGAATGGCATCCATTTCTGCAAGGGAAGGAGAGGAGGTTAGGTACTTGTATTCTGAAATCGGCCAATTAGCTTCTGACGCACATTCCATATAAGACAAGACGTAAGTAGCAAGTACTGTGAAACATGGCTATTTTACATGCCTGGAAAATGTTGAAGCCCATTGGCATGCACCTATTCCTGAACACTTGCAACCATCTGTCAGTTCTTAGGGAAACGAGCAGGACACATGCAATACAAATGCTTGTCATACAGTTCTGAGTTATGGCTTTTGTTAGAACATAGTGAAGGCTATACAAGTTTGTACTTCCATCTAAAATTCTTCCCTTTATTGTCGGCTTATTTCTGTTTTAACTAATGATCTAGTCTATAACTTAACTTTTAAATGTTATTTTGCGACTCTCCCCTTGTCATGCATAGACACACTTCCTCACTTTTCGTTTTAGATGCAATCAGTGTGGTAGTGTGTTTTGCTCGTACGATGTCCAGCTAATTCATTTTCCAAGTGGGGATGCTACGTGTACCCGTGAAAAGATACCAGAAGATCGTCACATGCTCTGCAGGAAGTGTCAGACACGTGATTTTAGAAAAAAATCCTTGTTAGGATTGCCTTCTACACTTCGAAGATAAAGTAATTAAAATCGAACAAACATGGCACAAAACGGAACAGAAATAGCGACAGAAGTCGACTTTGTTGGATTCTGCGTGTAGCTTCCTCGACATGCATTTGATTAAAGAACACTGTGGATCCAGATAGAATTGTATTAACCAAAATACTCCAAAATAACTCTGAGCCTTCAGCCCCACTGGCGAAGAAAGCTACACCACTACATTAGAGCTTTGGTCCGCTACAACCTTATTGTTGTAGCGGACCAAAGCGCTAATGTATCGACGTTGGCAGTAGTTTGGTCCCGCTCATTCCTAAAGTTGAAGCATCTAAGTCCCGGGACAAAAGTTACATACCGCATAAGCTGATCATGTTGGAGTTATTGTCAAAAACTGCGCACTTTTTATTTGCAATCTACGGTACCACAAGTAAATTGCGCGTTGCTAATCAGCTAAGTGAGTTCGTGACGACATGGAGCGCTTCGCAATCCAAAAATTGTGGATCTTCATCTCCAGTTCCCACTGCTGTCCCGAGGGTTGCAGTGTTTCGGCAAATAGTTTGCAGGGTTCTCTGGTCTGCCGTGCTCTTTTTGAGCAATAACAAGTTGTTTTGTTTATTAAATGGAGTCTAATGGGCAAATGACCGACATATTTCAACTGCTCTATGCACCTGTAATACTGCAGATGTAATCCATCCTCTCGTAATTTCTGTTTATTTGGGTATTTGTTTTGCAGGCTGTTGGCTGCCAGGATGGTACTATTGCCTACTACCAGTTGGTGTTTAGTACCGTTCACGGACTATACAAAGAGCGCTATGCGTTCCGTGAGAATATGACGGATGTGGTTATCCAGCATTTGCTTACGGATCAGAAAGGTAAAGGATGGAAATATCCACCTATATAAAGAAACACCTGTCGTAGCATCTTCTTACTTTAGTTTCCTTTCTCTTCATTTATCCACCTATGTTTTACACTTGTTTAATGTGTTGAGAAATACGTCCTAAACATTAAGTTGTCAATTTGGTTCCCACAGTGCGCATCAAATGCAGAGATTTGGTCAAGAAAATTGCCATTTACAAGCACCGTTTAGCTGTGAGTTGATGGTTTCTAGTAGCACAAAGTTGTCCTATAGCCTTGTGTTTAGCTCATTTGTAAAGCTCTTGACTTGATTTTTATCATCAGGTGCAACTTCCTGAGCGCATCATCATTTACGAACTGTACAATGCAGAATCAAACAATATGCACTACAGACTGAAAGAAAAAATCAATCAAAAACTGGAATGCAATCTGCTTGTGGTGTGCATGCAGCACATTGTCCTTTGTCAGGTACCATAATAATATATACGGAATGTATTTGTGAAATTGTCACTGTTTTTAGTGCTTGAATGCTGGGTATCTGTTCTTTTCTAATGTTCAAAAAGATCCACCTAATGCTAATATTGAGAAAACTTAAAAGCGCTATAGTCTAAAAAAGAGATTGAGATTGTGCTGTAAAAATGTATTATGCTACCTAGAGATACTGGCTTGCAAAAGAATTTAGGAATTAGCAGTCAAAATCAAGTGTTAAATGAAAGACAAATTACTTCGTCTTGATCGATAATAATCTTGGTGGATCATGTATACTATTTAGGGAACGGTGGAAACTTACATGAAACCGGAGAAAGTATCCAATGCATCTTTAACCCCCACTACCAACGCTGAACGCTGTGACTGTAGTTTTTAGAATCCTGTTTTACATAGGTCAGCAAAGTGAATAGATTACAGCTTTGGGAGCCAGGTGCTAACCATTTGGCTTAGCTTTGTTCGCTGTGCTTGATTTCCAAAGAAACTCTTGCGAAGATTGCGCTTTGTTGCTTTTGTCAAGGAAAAAACAAAATACTGATGAATTGCTTGTTGTTTTTACTGATACTCTACAGTACTAATATCGCCCAATGCTGCTCAGCACTATTGTTGAATGAACTATTTACATGTTTTTTTTATATGGTGTTGTTCGTATTGTACGCCTAATAAAATAAATACTATAACATTTCGACTGTTTTTCTTAGGAAAAGAAACTTCAATCTGTTACATTTTTTGGCGTCAAAGAACAAGAATGGGTGATGGACTCACTAATTCGTTACATCAAAGTAATAGGTGGCTCTGCAGGCGAAGAAGGCCTGCTGGTTGGACTCAAAAGTGGACAGGTACATTAACATCCTGGGATTTGAGTCCATTTTTATGGCCAAGAGTTAATGGGGCATATAGGTCAGCAGAAAAACTGTCCATACTTGGTTAAAAGTTTCTGTTTAACGCATTGTTGCTCCTTCATTTTTGCAGGTTCTTAAGATTTTCATCAACAATCCCTTTCCGGTCCAGTTGCTTAAAGTGCCTTCGGCCATTCGTTGCCTTGATCTGAGTGCTTCGCGTAAGAAGTTAGCTATTGTGGATGAACATAACACATGCCTTGTATACGATGTCAAGACGCGAGAGCTGCTTTTTCAGGTAGGCTGATTTATGTCTTTAATAATTTGGATTTAGCAAACTATAGAAATGTTCCATAAATGAATGCTTTTATTTTTGGACACAATCAATAGTGATTTCTAAAACTACTAGGCAAAAACCACAATTAAAGACCCAGCTATTAAAATGTTAATTGAACATTGAAAAAAAAATACACCCTCACAAAACAAAAAGGTTATTACAATGATGTAATAACCACAATTAAAGACCCAGCAATTAAAATGTTAATTGAACATTGAACATTAAAAGAAATTACAACGAACGTTACAACCCATTACAACCCGTTTGTTAACTACCCATCGTTTGGAGCAGTCGCCAAGCAGCGAACGTCTGACTGCAATTAGAGCGTGTACTTACCGTATTTACACAATAATTTGTGTCTTCATGCAGGAACCCAATGCGAACAGTGTAGCATGGAACACACAAGCTGAGGACATGCTATGTTTTTCTGGCAATAACACACTAAACATAAAAGCAAGGAATTTCCCTGTACAGCAGCAGAAGTTACAGGTAAAATAAAATACTCAAGTCAAAAGCCTTTGCTACATAGCTGAGACAAACTTCCTGTTTGACCTAATTTTTGTTTTAATAGGGTTTTGTTGTTGGTTTTTGCGGTTCAAAAATCTTCTGTCTGCACGTCTATTCCATGACGACTGTGGACGTGCCACAGTCCGCTCCACTGTACCAATACTTAGAAAAGAAAATGTTTAGGTAAGAAATGTTTCCCGACATTATGTATTTAAACCCTTATACTTTTTGTACACATCATCTAAATGCTAAAAGAAGGATTCAAATGCGTTGCAATTTAAGCACGTTGCACATTTAACATTATGTTTGCTTTTTCTGCCAATAAATGGTGCTAAATCATTGGCCTTTTTCTCCATTTAATAGTTAACCTACCAATTAATTTTTTTAAGTGTGTGTTTTGTAAATGCAGAGAGTTTGGTAACCGGTTAGTGTGATTACCGCCACGCCGTTGAGTGGGACGCAACCCATTTTCGATATTGCCTACTTTTGTTTTTCTTGAAGTTCCTTCCAACTTTACAAAACGATAACTTGTTGGTGTTAACAGTAACTGTATGTACCACATGGAACCAAATTCCAAAACTCAATAGTTTCTCTTAGCGCTTTAGGTAAAGGAATGTATAACTTTTGAAGTTCACACTAACTCCAGCCAGAGATGTGCCTCAAAAAAAAGGCATTGGCAGTGGCATTAGTCAAGTTTTGTTTTTGGCAGCGGGGGTGGCCAAGGCTAATTCAACCCAAACAGTGGTGGGCCACACACACAGCGTTAGCTTTTTCATGTGTTGTTAATGAGGACAGGTGTATTTTCACCTCTCCGCTCAACCTCCGACTTCATGGCTTCGGCTGGGCAAGCATCAAATTTTCCACTCCACCCAAATTTTCAGGATGCCTTGCTGTACGTTACCACACATGGTTCAAGAAAGATGACTCCTGCTTGAACAAGGTGTCTACCAGTCAGAAAAGTCAGGAAATTAACTAGTAGGTCAGGAAGTCATGAAAGTGGATGTTAGGTCAGGAATTTGCAAATTGTCAATTTGAAACTACAGATTTCACCACTGTTAAGTGAGGCAATTATTTTCTCTTACATAGCCTAGTGTTGGCTAAAATTAAAATACTTCAAACTACACACACATCAGTAGCTACAAAGCTAAGCAACCATGCGCTGTTTATCACACACTTTTTACTATAATGTGTGTTTATAAGTACTCTCACACGACAAAATAATAAATACCAAGACCAATGTCATAGTTGATTTTGTTAGCAGAGACGTTTTAATCTTCATGTCTTAGTAAAATTTTTTATGGGCTAGGACAATTTTGCACCCTTACTCCATTTCACAGAAAACAGTTGTGTGTGTTTAGCGCTGGATTTGAATGTAAATCAGGCTTGACATGTGTGTATTTTTTGTGGTTTGATAGAAAATGATAGAGCGGGAATGCTGTGCAAAGGCAACACGTTTTAAAAAAAAAACTGGCTTCCTCCACTGGGAGCAGCCACTCTCAAGGCTTTCTGTAAAAAGTCAGCGAGTTCAGAAAAAAGTAAATAATGTCAGGAAAAAGTCAGGAATTTTCAATGTGGTGTTTTGCTAGACACCCTGATTAACCAAATTGTTCTTCAACTATGTCAATTGAAGCGTGAATTTTCGGTAGATTTTACATGGACGGGACAGCAAGAAAGAACTTTCTGCGTGTACGGTTCATTTCTAACTTCTCTTTCTAAAAGAGCAGCCCTTCCAATATCAAAAAGGTGAATAAAAATTGTTCAGCAGTGTTTAAGAGATAAAATCTCTATTCAGATAGAAATAATTATACTTGCTTTAGCGCCAGAAGAGAATATAAATAAATAAATGTAAAAGTCATCTTTCAATTGTGTAAAATTGTTTATGCAACTTGGATCGCGAGTGTTCATTGCCAGAATTGCCCGTGAACATAATTACTGTACATTTACACATATTCTTTTTACATCCTAGTGAAGGCTTTCAGGTGGCTTGTCTTGGTGTCACAGAATCAGACTGGCGCAGCCTGGCTCAAGAAGCGCTTGAAGGACTCGATCTGGAAGTTGCCAAAAAAGCTTTTGTCAGATTACGAGATCTTCGCTTCCTTGAACTTATTCATTCGATTGAGGTAACATGTAAACACTAATGTGATGGTTGAGTGCATACCTGCTTGTGCGTTTTCTACCTACCACCCGAACAATTTCGATTTTGTACTTTTTACCTATTCTGTAAGCATAACTTTTGCAATGACAAATAGTAGCATCGTGTCGTGCCATTGAAGCACTTCCCCTCCTTCCCTCAGTATTCATAAAAAGACAGTTGTACTTCTTTTCTACCGATGGCCTGCCAGCCAGCATTAAAGGACTAAAAAAAGAACTGCAAAAATGCGATTCAGGCATTTATGAATTAATAAACAAAAACGTATCGTTAAAAGTAAGGGTCTAAAAGTCAAAACCTGTAAGGAACACGGACAAGCTTTGACTGTAAAGGTCTAGGTGTCAAATTTGGCCAGTAAGACGCTGCTAAGCATTAGAACCTTACTACCCGGTTTTTGACGAAAGGCTGTCTGAAATCGTCCTATAAAGACCCATGAGATGATCTAATGATAGTGGGGGTGTGGGTTTCCTACTTAGCTTTAGGTTGAAATTTTTTTTCGGTTTGATAACATGGCAGCGATTCCAAGTAAGACAACCTGCTACAAGCGTAAGCGTGTACACCCATTCTGTCTGAGTTACTAAGTCATTAATAAACAGACATAAATCGCTGGAAATAATATTAAGGAAAATTTGAAATTAGCCAACAGCGAAAATCGTACACTAGAAATAACGTAGTTCAGTAAGCCAACTTTATGCACTTACGTTTCGTCGGAGTGCAACGGAGAGATTAAGGCGCTATGCAAGTGATCTGGGGGCGAACTGGGTGGCCGGTTTGAATCCGGGTCATGCCACTCCGATTTAATGTAAGTGCATAAAGGTGGCATACTGAACTACGTTATTTCTAGTGTATGATTTTCGCTGTTGGCTAATTTTCAATTTTCCGTACTAAGTCATTAACATGATCACCGGGTAGTAAGGGTCTAATGCTTAGCAGCGTCTTACTGGCCAAATTT
>JAHWFP010166310.1:2506-20883 GCA_023313725.1 Lithobius niger
AGTAAGAGGCTGGAAAGCATTAGACCCTTACTACCCGGTGGTTAGATTAGTTCTAGTCTCTTCGGACTGAACGTGTGTATGAACGGTTGTAGCAGGTTTTCTTTGTTCTTAGAATATTGTTTTGGAACTTTAATAACACAATTTTCTTGTGAAGTTTGGCATTTTGTCTTTTGATGCTTTATAATTTTTATTATATTTCGTAGATTTATGGTAGAGGATTACCATAATGCTGTTTGCTACGAATATGCTGGCATGTTACTAAATTGAAAAATAATTTTCAACGTAAAGCAAAGCAGGAAACGTATAACCATACTACCACTTGATCATCACATGGGTCATTGTAGGATGATTTCCAGTTTTTCATGAAAATGTATTTATTGCTGACCACCGGGTAGTAAGGGTCTAATGCTTTCCAGCCTCTTACTGAAAAAATTTTACACCTAGACCCTAACTGTCAAAGCTTGTCCGTGTTCCTTCTAGGTTTTGACTTTTAGATCCTTACTCTAAACATTTAACGTTCCGTTTTTGTTTATTAATTCGTGTTACTTTTAGAATTGCAGCTAAACTGTAAAACAGTGCAGTTGGCGGTCACAGCTGATAGTTTAACACAAGAGACCCTAGGCTGACCCTCACTAATCTAGCTATCGCCAATGTTAACAATAGAAACAAATCCTTTAATCTTCAGTCTATGTCTCGCAGCTGATGTTTGCTAATTGGTATTGTTGCATAATAACAATGTTTAAAACAATGTAAAACAATCAATCTGGTGGTTTAGAGCTCCGTAACCCCTGAACCACTTGACCAATTAGAAAAGGCCTTATGAAAAGGGCACATCTACAGAGCAATACCTGTAAAATGAGCTAAGAACCAGCTTTATAGGACAAATGGTTTGACCTGTAGAGAGGACAGACGAAAGTATCCCCAGAACAACAACAACAACAACAAGAAGCTGAACAAGAAGTTGTCTATTTGCCCCTTGTCTGCATCTCGGGTTTGGCTGGACCGAATTTCACAATTTTTGGACTGCAGACAGGCCTTTACTAGTCAAGGCTAGATTCCAAATTTGGTTTAAATATGTTTACTTTTGACGGAGTTATAAGCTCTCAAAGTTGAGAGTTTAACACAGAGGTCCTAGGTCGACCCTTACTAACACTGGCTATCGCCAGTGTTAATAATCTTGATTTCTACGATCTTCTTATGTAGATAATGTAGATATTCGCCTCGAAGTTATATCGAAATGAATGGAGTTCATGGAAGCTAAAACTGTGGTGGTTATACGAATGTGATAATTAATGAGTCTCGACAAGGACGTGCACAGGCCTCTTCCCCCCCCCCCCCCCTCCACCCCAGATGGGGCATCTGATTACCAGAAATCGCGGACCAAATTCAGATAGAGTGCTGAGGGTAAACTGGCCTGCTACCAATATGTAAGAACTGGCGTGTTAAGACTCGTACTCAATCCACACGTTGACGCTAAACCTACGATGTTAAATTCTCGCCAGAGCCCGCAATGTGGCCAAGCCGTCTGTCCGGTGTGCTGAAATAAGTCCGATTCCATTCTGTGTCGATGGCAAAGGGATGGCAAAGCGCTACATAAAACCATAAGACGGGATGACGAAAACAAGATTAAGTGCATGCAACGGATCGCAGATGGACAGCGAAAACTAGCAAAGTCTAAACCAACAATCCCGAGTGCTGGATTGTTGGTTGCGACTTAAGGTGAGCGTGAGTTGTTGATTGAGACTTAAAACTACTTAACGTTGTTTGAACTCGGTTGTTATTAGGCTTAGTTCACTATTTGCTCAGGTTATATTTATTTTGCGCGCAGCGTATCTTGAGTCCTGCAGGTATTTTATGAGCGACTACATCTTCCTGGAAGGAGCGGCTTTCATCGACGGCCGCCATTGTTTTTGTAACCATGTAGGATATCAACAAGGTGCTCTGCTATCGAAAACATACAATCGATTATTTGTATTCGTTGTGGGGCGAACTCAAGATAGGCCGCGGACACTTTAGGGAGTGACAAAAAAATACAACGACGATAAAAAAAATACCTTGTTTACTAAACCTTGGAACAGCAAAAACCACACATACACACTCAAAAAATATAACCATTGCTAAGCCACAACTTAAATCAAACAAACCAAAAACACAACATTTACGAAGAATTGGTGTTTACGTTCCAGGTTGAAGGCACGATTGTAGAACGATAAATAACTTGCCAACGATGAGTTAACAGTTTGAACAGGAAAAAAAGTTCCTGGTCTAAGTACTTGCATAATTCATATTCAAAAAAAAAGAAGTGATATCACACCAAAAACGAAAACGCGTGAACAGACCACCAAACGTTACATTCAAACTTGAACATTGCTGCCGAGAGTATGAATGGTCAAATTTTTCACTTAACATGAGCTATCTATCAGTCGGTGGCATGGAAATTGTTCGATGTATTGGCCTGTTGATATCACTTCTTTGAAGGGCCGAACCATTCTCTAGTTGGCGACGTCTTTACCACTTTTGGTTTTTGAAATACTAAATCAATTCGGGGCAACAAAAGTATTAAACACGGCTCACATTTTTACCCTGGACTACAAACACAGAGTAAAACTAGTTTTTATGACAAACTTTTGAGTGAGGGGAAGTTAGGGCAGACGGCGCCAGTAATTTTATTTTTTCGCTTGGCCTTCGCTCGATGTAAAAGAATTGTAGTTTCCACTCTCTTTCCTGCAGACTTTGTAGCGCCAAGCTTTGAAAATTTAAAGAGCACTACATTTAACTTTTCTTTGTATTTTTCTTCAATTCACATCATGCACTGTAGAAAAAAAAAAGTTCTTCCAACATTTTGCGTGTTCACTACAATTTTTTACGTTTTTTTTAAAGCTTTGTACACAATTTCTTCCTTGCCGCAAATGCACTTTTCTTCAACCTCTATATATCTTGATATCTCCTGTTGGCACTGCGCCACTAACAACAGACCGCAAACCGCATCACGCAATCCAACATTGCTAGAGCTAAAAACACACAAATCTATACCCTATAGATCTTCCCGTTTCCATAAGGATTTTCCTTGCCGCTACTACCTTCGACCCCGGCCCTGAATTGTTTGAACTCTTAAAGGTGCTCAGTCATGGCTGGCCAATTGACCAATGCTTCTGCGGTGCCATCATTCTGCCGTCTAGTAAAGTGACATCCGGCTGTGGTCACGGCATACCCGTTCTCTCACACAATGTTATTAGCTCGAGACATTCGTTACTTGAAATGTACATTGGTAATATCAATGAGAATTTTCGTTTTCCATCCGCAAAACGAGCATCATGCCGACTTGCACTGAAAAGACCCCGGTGAAAAGACCACACCAGAGCTTTCTGCTTCAGGAATTATACAGATCGAAGCTTAAGTCGTTTCTGAATGGTCGCCTACAAACCAACCACAGATCTATACAGTATATCTCACTTAGAGGATGCTTATTTCCCTTTCATTCTTATTATGCCCGTATTAGGGAAATGACGTCACGTTCGTTAATCATCGGGTTTTTACGGAAGCACGAAGCTGCGGCTTGGCAGCATTCCTAGCAGTTACGCCGGTATTTGGGCAATGAAGTCACTTTCGTGAATGCGGACTTTTTACGGAAACACGAAGATGCTTTTCGGTCAGGTTACGTTTAACGTGGTGTATCAGCGGGATTAAAATGTCGTTTAGGCCAAATACGAAGCACCGGCTTCGAAGCAAACGAAATTACAGGTTGGATGACGAAATGTGATGGGAGCAAGTATTCCAAATAGAGGTAAAGATCATAAACCTAAACATCGTAAATCAAAATTACTCCGTATATCGAAAATCGAAATAATAACGCGAAATTGAAAGTGTAAAACGAAATTACTTCAGAGAAACGTTTTGCGGAAAGAAAACAAAAATTCTCAAACTGAATATCCCACTCGTGTTTCTATGGAATGTATAATTTCTGCCTTTTAGCACTCAACTCCTTTCCAACTAATTTCGGTCTCAGCAAATAAAATCTGGAAAGGAGTTTCTTGCTAAAACACAAAAATTATCGATTTAATCGAAGCACTTGTGGTATTATAGCCGATAATTCACCACATATGGTATTATCGGATAATTTTTTCTTCGTGGTTCCTCCATTTTATTTTTAATGCAATCCAGAATCCGATTGCATATATACCACTGTCTCTAAGTCTGGTTTAAGTATAGATCATTTCCCTCAACCAGTCGTTGCATTTCCAAGCTGATAAAAAGACGTTTTTCAGTTCGAAATGCAACTAGTAATTACCGAAAAATTATCGATATGATTACTAAAGTTTTGTGGTATTTCTATTGGAAATACACGATCGTGTGACTCAGACTTTGACCTTTGTGCAGTCAGTCATATTTGCGGATAATTTTAGGTTTTCCAGGATAACTTCCTAAATTAAAAAACCAGAAATGTAAATAAAATTAAAGAAATCAAAGAAGAGGGCAATGCGCCAAGCAGGAAGGTTAATCTTGGCGGCCTTTTCTTGGTTTAATGATATCACTACTTTCTAAGGGCGACCCATTTTTTTTTTTAGAAACTTGGTGGCTTCTCTTCTACCACTTTTGGTTTTTGGTCGACACATTAGCTGCATTTTTAAGCACTTCAAAATGAAAAAAAAAAAAAAGGAATGATTAGGAAACTAAATCAAATCTCGCCTTTTGGTTCGATAACTTGTTGCTACTGACGTTATGAAACAAAATTTATGTCCTAGCAATTTGCGCGGGTATTTTCCCAGTGATTTTTCCATGTAGAAAGTTTGGACTCACGGAACCTCTTGTTAAGTGGTGAGATTTGTGTGATTCGGCGGTACTTCCGTAGCTGCATTTTACATCCGGTTCTACCTCGCAGGTGTCATGGCCGACTTCCGGTCACGTGACCTACGACCCAAGGATAGAATTACTAGTTCAGGTGATCGCATCTACAGAAAAGGGGTAACATTTGTGATCGTTGTTTGGCTCAGATCAGTTCATATCAGTTTAGATCATCAGGCCAACCAAATTTCGGATCAGTGGGTCACAGGGTCCTACAGTTGACCTGGTCCAACTCTGATAGTGAGGGGAGGGGCAAACTGGGGGATTCGAACAAGGAAACCCCCAGATTAGCTCGCATGAGTCGGGCTTATGTCCAGAATTTGTTGGAATAGCTGCCACAGTTGCTGAAGGAGGCGGGTACAGGGTTTTAATGAGAAAAAAGGCGGAAATAAGGAAGTTTTAAGATGAAAAATAAGAAAAAATAAGAATTTTTTGGTAGAAAGTAGCTTAAAAGTAAGACTTTTTACACTTAAATTCTAAAACTAGACATAAACAATACTTAGCTTACAGTGACGATTTGTCCACAGGTTTGCAATTATTTTAATTTTTTTTAAAGAAATTTTGACGAGCCTAAGTCAGCCAAAGCAATTAATGCTTGTATGACTGAAGCGGCTCAACTTTGAACATTACCAGATTTTTAGAGAAGAAGAAATATCTGGTAAAGGGAGGTGCCAGTCGGGGGATTCGATCCGGGCCGAAAGATTGTCCAGAATTAGCCAGAATACATCCCATAGCCACTGAGGGGGCATGGTAGCCTCTTACGCTACTATGGCCGGCAGTCCTGGCATGGACTTTGCCAGGATCCCCTTTCCAAGGGTTCGACCAGATTCGCCAACCTCCAGCAACCAGGCTAGAGCTCTCTCACCGCTCAGCCACGATGACCGAAGGATATGGGTAATTAGTACAGGGTAATTAGTATAAGGACAATTAGTGTGAAGTAATTAGTGATAAGGTAGTTAGTACAGCGTAAATTACCCAAATTTTCACTGAAATTTGTGCCTAGATGAAATTTTCTGTTTACAAATTACTGTATGATGAAAAAAAAACCAACAAACTGCAGGTCGTATCTCAATCATTTTTGCAGCTGGTCATTAAATTGAACAAGAACAAGATCACTTAAAAAAAGTAAGGAGCCGAATAAGGAGAAAAAATAGGAAAATATGGCATGTTTCCAAAATATTAGGAAATAAAGAACTTTGCCAGGTTCCCCTTTTTAGTCTCTGCCCGATCAACTTTAGGTATTTTGGCTCTCCTCTGCCGCCGCTCTGCCCTGGGCCCGTTCCCTGACGGCTAACTCATTGACAGCAGAAAAGAGGAAGTAATAATGGTCAACGTGCAAACGTGTCCAGTTTATCGTGCATCACTAGGGCCATTGGCCTTGCCCCGAGCACCTTTCTTCCTTCTTTACATCCTGTTTCGTGCCTTGAGTCGATCTAATGCGGTTTAATGCCATCTGTTCACCATGCACCAGCCAAATTTAAGACTTCGGAACGTTCCTCTTCTGACGTCAGTTCAAGTTGCAAGGTGCGCCCGTATATCTGCAAGGTGCGCCCACCTTTGGGATTTGCTTCCATGGCAGTCTAATTCCCCCAAGAGACTCCAGGACCACCTGGACATGATGTCAAATAGGAAAGATTCACCTTAAAGCTGTAGTTCTACCGTATAGCGAGTAGACTGGACTGCACAACCTTATTTGAACTCAAGGAGAAGCTTTGATCCCCGATTTCTGGATAGAACATTATACCAAATACGTGATGCGTTTTTAGAGGAGGTAACTCTAGGAACCGTCGAGTACTGGCCGAAGAGAGAGCTGATCAGAATTTGAAAAACCAGATTTTTGAGTTTCAGTCCCTTTTTTGGATTACCGGGGTAGTACCCGAGTGTTTTATTTACATGTTTTCATTTTAGTCATTTTTTTTACCATATTTCCGACATTCGTTCAAAATTTTTATATTCTTCCGTAAAATTATCAAGATTTTCAAAGTCAACTGCTTCCACCGCTTAAAGGTGCCTATTCCCCAATTTGCATCCGTATTTAGTTAAGTATTCCCTAATTGACAGGCTGCAGCATCTAGTACCCTCTGCAATTATTTTGTTGTATGTCGCATAGGATTTCAACAAGCGAAGGAGTGCGCAAAGAAATTTCTTTTTACACAACAAACTCGCCACGTGTCTCCTTAATTATTGAATGTAATGTTGGTGCGTCCACGTGCACCAGGGAACAAGTGGTCAAGGTTAACAGTATCACTGTCACACTATGGCGCCCATCTAGCGGTTCGAAAACTGAGTTTCAAAACGGTCGATGTATTGAAAAAAACCGCCCGTGATGGCGTTAGGCTTAACTTTACCGCTTGCTTCCTGGTGCACGTGGGCGCACCAACTTTACACTCAATAATTAAGGAGGCACGTGGCTTGTTGGTTGTATAAAAAAAATTATTTGTGTGTTCCCTCGCCTGTTGAAATTTAGGGCTAGACAAACTAGATAGCGGCCAATGGTTACAGATGCTGCAGCTTATCAACGGGTGGCAATCCCCCTTTAATAACCCCAGGTTTGTGTAACGTCATTTCGTGGATTTGAGGAAGTAGGTCATCATAATAGATAACAGATGGCGACACGCGTTCTGAGTCTGAGCGTTTCTGTGTGATAATGATTACGCAGATACTGCCATGTAAACATGTTAAAGGTACAATTCCTCCCACCGCTATTTTTCTCGATCCTCTACATTAATAAGGCCCCAAAGTTCGATTTACTTACCGGTAGTCAAGCCCTCGCTAAAAAACCGTTTTTAAAATGTGGCGTCTGCGAGATTTTCTGTTGAATATTGGGAACTAATTTAATAGCATCCTGTGATCATATGATCGTTTGCGCGCTTGCAATAACCATGACGTTCCATCTGCATGTGTGCAAGTATTAATTTTTAATCGTTTGCTAATAATTATCATGAGATCAAAAATCTAAGACTAATGCGATAAAAATTAAAATGATTTATGCCAATACATCGCCGAAGAAAAATTATGAGATACTAGCCTAAAAAACTATAAAGTGGGATATTAAAATACAAAAATCTCTCCGGTTTGCGATAACACAATTTTTTTTTGCGTTCATGCCGTTTCGTCTAAAACGCCCAAGGCCAACTGAGATAGTAGTTGCGTTCCTCGCTGCGAGGAATGCAGCTACTATCGTAGTTGGCCTTGCATTACCGCGCCGAGTCTCGTTAAACGGTGGGGTGGTAACATGCGCGGATGACGATCTGCGCGTGGCTGTTATAAGGCAGGCGGAATGTACCTTTAAATGGTTTCGGACTTAAGATTTTTGCCGCACATTTTCTGATCGCGGGAAGCCGCGTACAGCGACGTCGTTTGGGTTAATACATGGTTTACAGAGCAGCGTCATGTGACGTCATACTGCCTGCAAGAGAGATACCTGCAAGGGCCACTAGATTGGAATGGTGGGTTAAACAACGGCACTTCTAGTCAAGCCAGTGCTTTGAGAGTGGATTTCGTATTCTTAAAAAACACCGTTGTTTTCTCCAATCCCTTATGCTGCTTAGATTGTAATCGGAAAATAAATATTCCACTTGCTTAAAAATGTCAGCAACTGCCAACAAATCGACAAAAATCGCGTGTTTAGGCCTATGAAATCCTGTCTAATAACATTTGCTTCAGTAAGACGCTCTGCTTTTCCCCCACCAGTGCACCTTGCCGCTATCTCAGTTACTGGCTCAACCATAGAGTTATATACAATAATACTACGTCGTGTCACTGCCCTATTGTCTTCAGAAATTGGCGTAAAGGGTTAGAGAAAAGCAGACTGGTCTCAGGTTTGTTCGTTTCTTCCTTCTTTTGTTTGCCCTGTCAACTTGAAGCGAAGTTCATTAGTAATGACGTTTATTAGAACGACAGGAGCAGACAAGACACAACGCGGAGTCAAGACAGATGTAATTCTTTCTCCATTGCCACAGATATAGCCTTTCCCTGACACTTGACGTTGCCAGGCGTTAGCAATCGATAACTCCACAATTACCCATAGCGGTCTCGCATCATGCACGAAGATGTCTATCTGCAAGGTAGCACTGAAGAATGTACGAAAAAAAAATCCCCGGCGAAAAAATCCCAGCAAAAAAATCCCCAATCAAAAAAATGCCAGGTAAAAAACCCCCCCCAAAAAGTCTGGAATGCTAATTGCATTGTTGTCATTTGCAGGCCCTTTGGTAACTCGTGCTCGTGTCAATTATTGTGGTGTGGCAAAGATCCTTGGTTTTTCCGCCTGGATTTGCCCAGCAAACTTGTCCCTCTCATTTCGTGGGGCAGATAAAACAGTTTGGGTTCGTGCTCTACAAAAGTAATAAAACAGCAAACGACACAGATAACGAAACCTCTAATTCTTGCATTCGCTTGTCTACACACTGTTTTGTTCTTAGTTTTCGCAGGTTCCCATTTTTATGGATTTGGATTATTTTGACGTCAAAATCCGTTTAATCAATTCCCAGGTTGTAGCTTGTCCTACAAAACATCTACAGCGATGATTCCAGTCTGCTGTTCTGAACCATAGGTGTGTTAACATTCCATTCCTGGGGTAAGGTGGGGGTTCTGGATGGCTGGCACACTCCTAAATACAATTCTTTCTGTTTCCAACTCGACTGAAGGAGCCTGTTACACAAACACTATCAAACATATATCAGTAAAATTATCTAAATCTGAAGGCATAATCGTAATCGTAAGAGACGCATTCGTGTGTTAAGAATGCAAAGAATGCAAAGCGTCTACGGCATGCCGTCGTCGCGCGACAAATTGGTGAACACAACCTCTGGGCACTTGTATTGCTGCATTTAACACAATATCACAGAATACGTGTCTAAGTTGCATTTGTGTTCGGTATACGTACGCCTTAAAACTTAAGACTTATGGACTTAAATCGCTCCATTGTGAAATGAAAAGAAAATGAATCAACTGATTTAATTAATGCACGTCATTTTTTTGTATGAATCTACATAAAACAGCCGGGTGAGATAAAAAAAATTTTTTTTCAGATTTGTTTGGAATTTTTTTAACTGGGGATTTTTACGTGGTAATTTTTTACCGCAACCCGGTACTGGGCCTTCTTGTGGTTCAACAAGAAACCAAGCTAACAATTTGTTTGAGGCTTAAGCATTAGGCCTAAAGCGACTGAAAAGGCGACCTACCGATCACGAGCAGATCCGTGACTGGCCTGTAGACGTTTATTTCCAGAACAACAGCATAATTGGATCTATTATGCTGAATTTCCGGAAATAGGCACCTACGTGTGCTGTTTTGGCTCGGTTATAAGTGATCGCTATTTGCCTTTTCACACGCTATAGGCCAGACTCATAAGACCGGATGAGGGAGGATGCTGTCTATCTACCTCATTCAAAATTAAGATCGTTTACTAACAAATTATTTGCGATCGGAGTTTCTGAAATCACATGCTGTAAAAATAACACCCAAGCAAGGCCACCAGAGGTAACGCATAAACAGTGATGAGCTCTGTGGCTACATCGCCGAACGAAAACTTTAAGATATAGTTTGCCAAAAAAAAAAACTAAACTGGTAAAATAACAAACCTAGCCTCGCAAATTGTCAAAGTGGTCACAACCGCTTTTCAAGGCCAACTGAGTTGGAAGCTCAACGACTCACTTTTATCTCAACTGGCCTCAGTACTGTCACGGAACTCTCATCTGATTATTTAAACACCATTTTCTTAAAACTCCATTTTTATTTTTGTATACGATGAATTCGAGAGGCCAAAGGATTGAAAGGAATACTAACCAACAATCGATTCTTGAGAGGCTAGGACCATCATTTACTACGGCAGCTTTCCTCCTTGCAACCGAATTTGTACCCGCTCTCTGATTGGTTAAAGCGATGTCGCCTTCTCATTGGTTAGAAGTCGAGTATGAGCTATTTCGAAGGATTATGCGACGACGAACTACGCCGGGAAGAGTGCGTTTCGCTGAAACTCACGAACCCCATCGTACGACATTAGCTTAACTAAACGTAAGCTAATTAAATCTGCAGGAACTGAAATGAAAATCAGATATTTTAGCTTAGCTGGGGTTTATGAGTTGTGGCGAGGCCCCATTTTAATGCAACAAGTGCCCGATTCTTTAAAAAGTTACGATTTTTTCGCTCCTCTTAGCAGCTATAGAGCAGCGTCAAGTGACGTCATATGGCTACAAGAGAGATACCTGCAAGGGGCACTAGATTGAAATGATGAGTTAAACAACGGCACTTCTATAGTCAAGCCAGTGCTTTGAGAGTGGATTTCGTAGGCTTAAAAAACCGTTGTTTTTTTCCAATCCCTTATGCTGCTTAGGTTGTAATCGGAAAATAAAGATTCCACTTGCTTAAAAATGTCAGCAACTGCCAACAAATGGGACAAAAATCGCGCGTTTAGGCCTAAGAAATCCTGTCTAATAGCATTGGCTTCAGTAAAACGCTCTTCTTTTCCAAGGCTACCTATACGTAAAGCCTTAACGCTTGGTTTTACGTAGCATGCTAGACGCGTCGTCCAAGCGTTGCGCTGAACTGAAAGCACGAAGAACGAAAAACCCCAATCGTAGCATTGATTAGTGTATGCGAGATGCACAAAAACGTGATATCTTCTCATTATTAGATTTACCGGTGTTGCAGCGCTAAACGAACATCATTTTACGGTAATGGTGACTATTCTTGAAGTCTTCGGACGATTTACTGCTACGTCAAAGGATCGTTTAACACATTTTTAATGAGAATTGAAAACACCGTAGCGTATCATACAGTACAATACAAACGTACCTTGGTTGCTCTTCTGCTTGAAATTCATGAAATTAAACCTCGGAGGCTTTGTTTTGTCGTCGAGTGAAAAAATAGGTACGTAGCATGAAGCCATTGTTGTTAAGTTTTAATAATTTGGTGTCAATGCAGTGTTTTAAGTTTAAAATCCGCCTATCGCGTGTCAGTCCACATGCTAGAGCAGTTCATTTTTGGGGTGTAAGTAGCGCGACTGGTGGCAGAATTGGCAACTGGACGACGCGTCGCATTTCTACCGTTAAGCCTTTACGTCTAGGCCGCCTTGTCTTTCCCCTACCAGTGCACCTTGCAGCTAACCCAGTTACTGGCTCCACCATAAAGTTACGACGTAGTATTATTGTATATAACTCTATGGTGGAGCCAGTAACTGGGTTAGCTGCACGACCTAGTATTATTGTATATGTCACTGACCCATAGAGCAGCATCATGTGACGTCATTTTGGCTACGAGACACCATTTCGAGGTAATAGCTACAAGGTGCACTAGATTAAAATGTAAGGAAAAAACGGCACTTCTAGTCAAGACGGTGCTTTGAGTGCGGATTCCTTAGGCTTAAAAGAACGTTGTTTTCTCCAACAATAAAAATCATGCGTTATAGGCTTAAGAAATTCAGTCTAATAGCATTGGCTTCAGTAAGACGATTTTTCTTTTTCCCACCAGTGCACCTTGCAGCTAACCCAGTTACTGGCTCCACCATAAGAGTTATACACAATATTATTACGTCGTGTCACTGCCCTACTGGAATTTCCACATTTTCTTTCTTAGCAAGACGATGTAGACTCGATCACGTGTTTAAGGATTGATGAGGTTGCCTTGCCGAAAAAGTGTACCTATGTACCTATGTTCTTTGTTTGATAGCGGAGTAAATGCATCTCGGATATCAAAATTTATCCGGTATCAAATAATCAGGAAAATACATCAAATATTAGTGTCCAGCTAAAACACTTCGGAAATAAAGCGGCAGCTAAAAGCAAGCGCCTCGTATTTGAGTTTATGGTGAAAGACGAATATATTGAATCAGTTCACTAATATAAATAAGTAAATACAGATTTAAACTTTTTTCGTTGCCTATCGTGTTTAAATGGCAGACGGGGATCTAAACCCTATAGAGCAGTGACATTTGCCGCCATATTGGCACCAGATTGGCACCAGTATGGGTTTTGGAGGGCATAACTACAAGGTGCACTACATAAAATGGAGGGGAAAAACAACGGAAGAGCGGATTTCTTAGGCTTAAAATAACGTTGTTTTCTCCATCAATAAAAATCGCGCGTTTTAGGTCTAAGAAATCACTCTTCACATCATCGGCTTCAGTATGACTCCCTTCTGTTTCTCTCTGCAGTGCCCCTTGCAGCTAACCCATTAAGGCTCCAGCATAGAGTTATATACAATAATACTACGTCGTGTCACTGCTCTATAGATCCACGGTAGATAAGTAGGTAACGCCGCTTCTCGACAAACGTGAGGTAAAATATCACCTGCTGTTATCAACCGCCGCCAGAGGGCGAAATGTGTCAGTCTCTCCCAAGACAACATAGTATCGCGCCGAGCATAGTATCGGCCGGAAACTAGAAATTAAAAATGGCTGCATCGAGTAATAGTAATCGAGTAATAGTAGTACTCGTGCATGGGCAGTGTTTGAAGTTGAAACACCTATTTTGTGTTCGATTCAAACCGTGTTCAGTTCTTTACAATAAATTTGAACCACGAAATGAAGATTAAACACGACTGGCTTGCTTTTCGTGACGAAAGACCGCGCGTTTACCCAGCGACTCGCCTTTGCATTCTCACAGCTAGAACTCAATCGCGATGGCAAAGGTGACATTGCCATGGTAACAACGCTAAATGGATTAGCTAAATCCGACATCGTTTGAGTAAATACTTGCAGTCTTATAATCCGTGCCAATAATATAAAGAATTCCTCATGACGAAACAATTTTCCCAAACGCTTCTGAACTCACGTTATTTGCCGTTTTCGTTGCGAGACGGCAGACATAAAACCGCCGCCATGTTGGAATTTGAGGTGATTTCTAGCTTCTAGCTACGAGACCTTCTCGCTCGCCGAACGCTATTTGCTAGTCAAAAACCGCTATTTATTTACAATTACTCTCCCGTTTCAACTAAATGAATGCAGTAAGTAATACATAAAAATTAACAAATTAAAGGTATTATAAATAACAACACAGGTAAAGAACAAAGCACAACAGTAATTTAAAACTTTGCTACAACATTGTTGTCGGTTCAAAATTTGTCGATTCTCGCTCAAAGAACAGCTTCTAGCAGTGATCAGACGACGGTAGAATAAATAGCTGCTTGCAGCGAGAATTCAAAATTCAGCATGGCGTCCATTTCGGGCTTATCGAATCGAAAACAAACCATCGAATGCCTCCACCCCCTCCCCCCTTTTAGGAATCGCTTCGCTCGCTCGGTCAATTATAGTCGGGCCCATTTGGTCTTTTTTTCTGCTCTTTTTCTGTGCACTGACGAACCTTTCGATTTTTTTCTTAAACTCATCTGGGGGAAAAGTCAATTTAACCAATTAACGAAGCTGACACGTCCTGATTTTAGAAGAAAAAAAACGAAAGAAGAAACTATAACTTGATTTTTTTTTTTTGTCCGTGCTACAAGGTTGACTTTTCGCTCTAACAACTTCCAGAAAAGGTTGTGGAAGAAAAAAAAAATCTCCCGAGCGGAAAGCAAACGTTGCTGTCACAAAAGCACTCACTTTTGAAAGCAAACACGTGCAGAGATCGATAGGGAGACAAACACAGAATCGTGTCAGGCAAAAAAAAAAAGGAAAAAGCTGGGTGATTTTCTGGCTTCCGAGTCTTCCTCGGCAACAGGAGTCTGCCCTTGGAATCAGATTAATTGGTCGACAATAAAGAAGGGAATTGGTAAGAGAAGCTAGAAATCTGCTGTCAACTTGTTTGCTTGCTATGTTTGGGGGCCGCCGGGGGGGGGGGGGGGGGGGGGGTGGAAAGGGAATTTTGATAATTTTCCTCATCTCATATTTCGCTGCCGTAGCCCTATTAAACACTGCTAAACCAAAAAAGGAACGGTGAAGGAGTGGACTCGTTTATAAAGGAGTTGTATCAGTAATCTGGGTCACCGGTTCGAATCCCGTTCACGCCACCGTGACGAAACGTGAATTCGTAAATTAGTACTTTGTTTCTAGTGTATTATTTTCGCTGTCTGTTGGCTAATTTTCTCTTCTTACGTTTAGTCCGTCTTATTTGTGGCAATTATTAATGCGTCATTTGCGTTTTTGATGGCCTGCGTATTGACAAGTGCAGGCTGCAGCGACGACCTAGTCGCAACCAGTCTTCCGTACACTCACGCCACTTTCGGAAATGTTGGGGCAGGCACACACCTGTAACACGCACTCAAACAGCGCTGTCTTCTATAACCCAAAATCTTACATTATAAATCAAAGTCTCATAGCAGAAATGAAGCAACCGCAACGACCCCCGGAAGGGGAACAATGAAAACGTGCGAGTGTGTCAATTCTTTGGCTTGGAAGTTGAAATTGGCACATTGTTGCCTCGACTAACAATTTGCCCTAACAATTATCCTTCTAACCAAACACCGTGGTAATCTCAAGGGCAAGTATTACATGACGTCATGCACACTTCTTTTTCAAACGGTACGCATCGCTTAAGCCACAGCGAAAGACTGGGAGTGGGGGGGGGGGGGTGAGCTGTTACCATTAAGCATACGATTACGCATTAACTCATCCTAAAGAGAATTTCTGGGGGTGTTTGCTATAAATTCAAATAACCATCCACCTTCAACTACGTATAGCAAAGAGGAGAAAGGGAAGGAAACAAAGAGGAGAGGGAGAGGACGGGATAAAAGGAGGAGGATTGGCGGAAATGGGGAGTGTTACACAAACAAAAATCGACTGTTGCAGTGAACGATCAGGCAGCACCGAGCAAATACTGGGAAACAACCACGGGTCAATCAAATCCCAGGCGAAGCCGGGTACGATGCTAGTAATAATAACAACTTTATTCCGCCATAATGCGGAAGGGAGAGACCCGGCGTCCACTTACGTTCGGCCCCTTAAAAATATGTACAATAAAAAACCATTTCTACAATAAAAAAAAACTAATTCAAGATAACCAAGATGCATCGGTCACCAGATAGATGGAACGTCGTTCTGGTAAAAAGAACTACTTGAATCGCGAAAGAAACTGTTTAGAGAGATCCAATGGTCGCACTCGGGCTTTAAAGGAGTTTGAAGTAGCACCATTGACAACATCACTAGGCGCAGTGCGTTCCAGGCTTTAACGGCTCCGTTACTAAGGTAAACTTTTCGACAATCAAGTTTAGAGTCCTGGAACAGCTAATTGAAACTTGTAGCCTTGAGTTTTACTGCATTGACACACACGAAAAAAATATGGGGGTCCATAATGATAAGCCCACGTAAAATGGTAAACGTGAGCAGAGATCCGCATGTAACATTCTCAGTTCTAAGGAGTCGAAGCCTAATTTACTTAAACGATCCTTGTAAGATTGCGAATAGGACCCCGTTATAGATTTTGTGAAACGTCCCTGAACACTTTCAATGCGCTCAATATCACCCAACAGATGCGGAGACCAAACCTGGCTTGCGTATACCAATGATTGCCTAACATACACCTTATACGCCAAGTAAGTGTGGGCATATCCCCGGATGTAACAACATCACAGAAGTTATACATGAGCAGCTTATCTTACACAAGAGCTTCTCTCAACAAACCCTCTACCTGGTGGAGAACTGGATTCGAACCACGATAATTGCATGGGAATTTTTTTCAAATATTCACAGTAAATTCTTTTATTTAGTTATCAAGGAGCACACGACAGTTCCTGTTACTACAATTCTTGTACTATTTGTCGAAATTGTGCTCGTAATTCTCATGCTAATTTAGAGGTTCGTTTCAAGTTTTTGTGAGAACCACTCAGTTTCTACAGACGCCATTGATCAAGTGACCAAAACTCTTGCCTAGCCCTACTTTCCACAGTTTTTTTGCTTTCACACAAGCCTCAAATCGAGCGTCACACATCGGAAACAGATTCTTAACATACATGAAAAAAAATAAATAAAATAAATACTAGAATGCTGTATTGACAAAATTCGAGGTTCGATTCACCTTTTAGAATCGCACACAGGCTTATGTCGGTTATTAAAAATCAAGAAAATCTGCTGATTGTCTACTTTCAACGTTGTTTTGTTTTAATTTGGTGACTTACATGGCATAGACAAAGCCACAGCTGTGCTGGCTACATGTATGGAAAAACAAACAAAAAATTCAAAACAACTCTTGTGTCAAATTTGAGGTTTCTATTGACCTTTTAAAATGGCTCACAACCATATTTTGGACTCGTTCGTTTTAATCTGGGCTTTAGGAGGGAAGGAAAAGAACGCTGGTACACTAACTCCACCTGTCGGAATGTAAAAAAATTGTTGGAGTTGAGTAACCACCTCAATTGCCGGTTAAAAACGTGTTAGCTTTTAGGGCTGGGTTTACATTTTAGGTGTAATTGTCATCTTTTAGGCCTAATTTTTACTTGGCGTTTTAATTTCGTAAGTTGCAGCTAAAGGTGAACTAGGTTCGATAATAGGCGTATTCATCCACGCAACACGGTGTCGAGACTATTTCAAATGAAGCTAATGTGTGTCGTTAACGAACTCCTTTAGTTTGAACGGGTGCGTGTCTTCCTGTAGTGTTTAAACGCGACAATAAAATGTTATTATTTCATTGAGTTACGTCGCGAAAACCTGCTAGCTATAAGGATGCAACGATGCTTTAATTTGCTTTATACCACGGCTGTGACGTCACGCTAATTCGACGCCATGCTAAATTTCCGTAGGTTAAATCCCGTTAACCGTGAGCGGAAGTGTGGGTTATCAAGTTACCCAACACCCCACACTTTTGCCGATAACCAACTATTTTGACACTTCCTGACCACGCTACGGGAACGCACACACCAACAACCAAAATTATACAGCGTCGAAAAGCGTAACGCAATAAAAACGTACGAAAGGAATTACTTGCTGGGATGTCCCAAATGAAATCTTTTCCCTGCTAACGCTCACATGTCTGGCCCATAACTAAGTTTATTCCCTCCGTCTAACTCCTCCCCCCCCCTTCGCCACAACCTAAAATGGAATGACCTTCATTCATACCGATAAACCTATTAGCCTATTATCGCTGATTTGAAATAGTTCTCAAATTACAAACGCACAAAAAGAATTACTTACCTTGCCAGAATGTCGGCACAATGTCCTTCTATCCCTGCTTCCTCACATATCGAAGTTTATTCTCTCCGAACAGAGCGAGCGAGCTTACAGCCAAACTGTACGAAACGATGCGTCGTCCAAACTCCCACCCACCTCCCCCTCCACAAACTAAAATGGAATGACCTTCATTCATTTTGACATAAGGTATTACCGTATTTCTTGAAGCAATTTCGTCAATTCAAAACTTTTTAATTAAATCCGAGTTAGCTTGACGTCCCAACCGTGATATAAATGAGTTATTGGTGAAAAACTCACGTTTATTGATTTTTAAGCCACGGCTGCGAAGACAAATACTCTCGCCGGACAAATCCTCGCAGCCGTGGCTTAAAAATCGATAAACGTGAGTTTGTCACCAGTAACGATTACATGTTTCTTAGCCAATTTTTGATCGTCGAATCCAACGGTTGAAAACTGTTTGTCTCCATCCTGCCAAACACCG
>JAHWFP010166313.1:1520-15369 GCA_023313725.1 Lithobius niger
TTATCAGCACTCTAATTGTGGAATTGTACCATCCACAGTTTATTTGACAATTAAAATAATTGTGTGAACTTTTATCAGCATTCAAATTATGGTATAGCACCATCCATAGTTTATTTGACAATTAAAATAATTGTGTGAACTTTTATCAGCATTCTAATTATGGAATAGTACCATCTATAGTTTATTGACAATTAAAATAGCTGTGTAAACTTTTCCCAGCATTCTAATTGTGGAATAGTACCATACATAGTTTATATCACAATTTAAATAATTTAGTGAACTGGGGCTATTTCTTTACGTAGTTATTGCACGAATTTGTGATTCCAAGCATTCTAATTGTGATCGTACCATTCACATTTTATTTTCCAATTAAAACAATTGCGTGAACTGGGGCTATTTCTTTGAGCCGTTGTTGCACGAATTTGTGATAACCAGCGTTCTAGTTATGGAGTTGTGGAAGTACTTAATAGTGTAGTAATTTTTTACATGTAGATAATCACCGTCTACTACTAGGATACTAAAGGAGGCTGTAGTTGTCTCCCTTAAAACTGTTGGTAGGCAAGCACGCCAGCTTACAATTTCGTCTTCTACGATCAGTAAAATGTTCCTCATTTCTGTAATATAGTAATGTTTACCACCACCACTCACAAATTTCTCAATGTGCAGTCCAGAACTACGCAAATCTCTGGCCTCCCCTCTCATTCAATTACAGCTTTCCCGACGTCTCTGATTGCACAAGCTGTATCTTCTCACACAATCCAGACGTTAGAACGAGATTTCGTTTATTTCTGGTTCCTCCCATGTGGGATTGTCATCGCTCGCGCTGGACCCTGGATCGATTTACACCCGTGCTTGGGGTTGAGAAAACCCGTATGGTATTCCATTGGGTATGACAGTCGCTATTCGATTACGTTTTCTTTGTCCACTGTGAATGACGATCAAGAACCCCAGGCAAAGATTTTGTTTCAGTCTTCCAGGCTCTTTAAAAGAATTAAGTTATAAACTGGACAACATATGGGGACCATCATTAGTGCACTGGCTGCTACATACAGCTTTTGACACCAGACAACACTCTTCCTACAGTACCATCAACAGTTTATTCAACAATTAAATTAATTGTTGGAACTGGAACGATTTCTTTGAGCGGCTGTTGCCCGAATTTGTGTTTTCCAGCATTTTAATATTGCGGAATGGTGCCATCTTCTATAAACGGCTGTTTGCCGTGACGTCACCATGAGTTAGCCAATGACGAACGAGAACAACGGCTGCTTGGCCGTCTGATTGGACTAGCCCAGTCACCTGATATGCAAGTCACAGCAAACAGCCATGGCGTGTGGTATAGGTTACTTGACAATTAAAATAATTGTGCGAACTGGGACTATTTCCTTGAACAGCTGTTGTGCGAATTTGAGGTTGTCAGAATTCAAATTGTGGAGTAATACCATCTATAGTTTATTCGACAATTAAAATAACTGTGGGAATTGGGACTATTTCGTTAAGTGGCTGTTCTGAGAAATTATGATTATCAGCATTTTAATTGTGAATGGTACTACCTACAAGTTATTTGACAATAAAAAAAAAATTGTGTGAACTAGGACTATTTATTTGAGCGGTTGCTGCACTAATTTCTGATTACCAGCTTTCTAATTGTGGAATATTGCCATCACAGTTCATTTGACAATACAAAAAATTGTGCGAGCTGAGACTATTTCTTTGAGCGGGTGTTGCACGAATTTGTGATTACCGCCATTTTAATTGTGAAATAGTATCACCTACAGTTTATTCTCCGCCCTGTTTATGGATTTAGGTTCGTAAATAAATAAAAAAAAAGGGCAAAAATTCCCAAGGTTTTCACTGTCAGGTAAGCAAAACATAAAATATCCAGAAAAATTAACTAGAAATTGGTAGATTCAAGCAATACACAAAGAAAAACAATATATGCAAAAAAAGAAAGTCCAAAATTCGTTCTGTGGCTTAACAAATAGACATGGCTAGTGGTTTACGAATAGCAAGAAACCGGGACTATACGAAATTTCACCAGGATTTGCACAGTTCCAGACAATTTCCGTCAGTGAGTTTCAACGGGCTTAGGACTGGAGGGGTAGGGGGTATAATATGATGTACATAATAACAACATTGGGATTGTATGGGGCATTCACCACAACAATAACACGTTTATAGTGATGCCTCCGCTTTTCCAACCGACCACTGTTCTTGATATCATGACGCATCACCTTTTTTGCTTTTTTTCTCGAAAAGGAGAGTCTTCACGCTTCTCCACCCACAGTATCGTTTGTTCTTTGCAACACGCTAACGTTCACGCCTTTTTCGTTGTTTTTTTTTAATTTAAACAAAATGCGCTGAACTCTTTTCGAAATGTTTGCTTGTGTAGACAAGAAGCTCTTCAAGATTTATTCCGTTCCGACTACCGATTCCACCATTTCGTGTTTTCTGACGCGTCACCTTTAGGTCCCCGGAGCCTTGATAAGCATCCGAAATTTCGCACTTGACGCGGGACGCCTGAAACGTTTGCTTTGCATTTTATCAAATTCCACTGCTGGCGAATTTCATGTTTCATTCCATGTTTTCTGTTTCTCGGAATATCTTTGTCGTAACGATCGATATTTCTGTCTCCGAAAACGCTGCAAGCACGATGTTATACGTTTAGTAAACATTAAGTTCGTTCATCTGGTAAAAGCACGTATAGCGTCATTGTAAAAAAAAAAATAATAATGTAGTGGAAAATAAAGAGACAGCTCAGTCAATACTGCAGAATAAACAAGTATTACAGGAAGGCATCGTTAAGGGGGTGGACGCAATCGGACAAGAACGACATAGAGCAAAACTTAACAACAACAGTAATAATGGCAGACATTATCTTTCTAGCAATGTCGCTGAAAGCTATGAAGAAGAATAAATCGTAACTCCACGCCATTGCTGTCCCAGCTGACAACACCCCCCCCCCCCCAACCGAAATTAGTTATGACAGGTCCCTAAAGCAAGATCATGTGTCGTAAATTGTAATGGCTAATAAATCACATTTGCTCGTATTCTGGCGTCTGTTGTGTCATCTTGCTCTAGACAGAGTAATAGGGAGTACGGAACATTTGCCTATAAGAACAATTTTTAATTGATTGGCCCCATTTGATCCTTAGTGTGGGGAAAACACCTTTGTAAATAGAACCTCTATATAAGAAACAGCAACATAAATAACGTTTTCAGTACTACAAAGGTCTTCTACTGTGAAACCCACCCTAATAAGGAACAAATTTACACTGTACTACCGACCCCAAAAAATTAGTTTATAAGATGACAAAAAAGGCAAACCTGAACCACCACCCAAAACTAAATCTTTTTTTTACCGAACAGTGTAACACTAAGGTTAGGTACACTGTCCTCACAATACAATAATATGTATGTATAGTTAGGGTTTTAACACTCTGTATAAGGAATTTTCAAATCAGTTCGCTCTCACTTCGCTGTAAGGAACCTCCTATATTAAGAACTTTGTGCAAAGAACCATTTTTTGGCTACCATGCTAGGTTCTTCGTTAAAAAGAGAGTCTAATGTAGGTAGGATTGCAGAAGCCTGAAATGCATTATCCTTGCGATTGTCAAATAGACTTTTTAAATGTTTTCTTCAAGAGTCCGTCTACCGAAGGACATCCACTAAATGGGGGAGGACAGGATTAGCTGAACCAAGTGTACAAATGCTGGGTACGTATCACTGTGCATATCACCTCAGCTTCCACATTAACAGTATGGTCTCCGGCCGGTCTCCCAGTTGCGGATCTCTAAAAAGAAAGTTATTAACTAATTCCAAGAGTTTCTCTATAGTAAAGGACTAAGCTTAGTTCCCACCTGAGCTGTGGACTAACTTAGTGGCATGCAGCGGTAGCATTAAATAATATTATTAACTTCTTGCTATGCATAAATGTCATATTATTTAGTTATTGCTACCTCTACACACCACTAACTACGTCCACAGCTGAGGTGGGAACTAAGCTTAGTTCTTTACTAGGGAACCCCTTTGTAATTAGTTCATAACTTTCTGTAAAGATAGGTGAAAACCAGCAACTGGGAAACAAGCCATGAGAGCACAGGGTTGATGTGAAGGTGCATTGGTGCACTTGACTGACATAATCCAACCCTCCACCTTTCGTCTAATTTGTAATATGAAAACAAAAAATCCTATTACCCTACAAAGCATCTAAGAAAGAGACTAATTGTTGCTCTGTTTTACTTTTAAAATTTCCCATCTTTTTTTTATTTCCTTTAAAAATATTTCCCCAAACACGGTGATTAGTAGGCCTCAAACATATTGAAGGTGCTTGTTTCCATGTTGGTGCGGGCAGTTTTTCTTTGCGCTAGTTTTGTCTAGTCGTTAAGAGCTTCAATGTGAGTTCACTCGACCCTTCCCCCCACCCAACTCCCTCCTATTTGAAATACCAAAGTTTTGCCTTCCCCCTACCCCTGCCCCAGGAGGAGGTGCCGCGATGCCTCTCTTGTCAAACAGAAATATCGTCATCCCAATGTAAGTCCCTAAAATTACAAGTTTCTTCTCGTCTTCTAAAGGTATAACCATTTTCGGGACTCTTTCAACACCCTGTACGTGAGACTTAATAATTAGAAGCGTAATTACATGAAGAAAAACGTAACTGCACTGCAGTGGTGTAAAGCAACACCTTTCGCATCATTCAGGGACTACAGAGAAGACCTGGGTGTGGCCACACAGACGAAAAAATTTCATCTGTGATCACATGGGTGGAAATCGAACGCGGGTGTTCCTATTTTCCCTACCTATAGGTGGCGGCACACCGGTCCTCATTGCAGTTGCTACGACAGGTGTCTGTTTATTTGTCTACATTGTGTTAGTTCTAAGATTGATGGCTGTAACTTGGTTATCTGCGCCTGTTTACTGATCGGTCGAAGTCCGACGTTGGCGTGGCGTGTGCTTGTGTGTGTAAGGGTATAACGGTTGCCCATCGCCTTCCATCAGGCTATTCTGTGTTCTCTGCGGAGCTTTTGGCTCTTGGTTTGGCGGTGGAATGGATCCTTGACCTTCAGGGCACGCATTTCATTGTCTTTAGTGATTCCATGAGTGCCCTAGAGTCCTTGGCGAATTACAATCCTCGGAATCCCTTGACACAACGTGTCCAAGCTTTGCTTTCCCGCTTGCCTGGCCAGCGGAATACCGTGCTTTTCTGCTGGATCCCGGGCCATGTTGGGATAGCAGGGAATGAACAAGCTGATTCTGCTGCGAAGGGGGCCCTTTCTGGCCCGCTCGGTAGGGATATCAGCCTTGTTCCCTCAGATGCCTTTCCAACTGTGCGTCTGAGGTTACACGCTTTTTGGCAAACCTTGTGGGACAGACAGGACGGTAATAAGTTACGGGCCATTAAAGGCACTGTCGAGGAGTGGCACTCGGCGTGTCGCCGCAGTCGCCGTGAGGAGGTTGTGTTGGCCCGTTTGCGAATTGGTCACACCCGACTTACTCACTGTTTCCTTTTGCGGGGGGTTGACCCTCCTGAATGTTCTTGGTGTCGACGGCCACTTACGGTCCGGCACTTACTTGTTGATTGTCGCCATCTTGATGGTGTTCGTCGTCGGTTCCATCTTCCGCATGACATTGCGCGCCAGTTGGGCGATAAGTCTGTCCTCCTGTCCGGTGTTTTTCAATTTTTGCAGGAGGTACAGATGTATGACAAGATTTAGATTGGGGTTTGAATAGCATCTCTGTAATGTGTGGTGCAGTGGCAACCCGGGCCACTGCACTGTGACTGAGGTTGGCGCTAATGACCAAGTTGTCGACGCGCCATTAAGCCTCAATCCCCCCCCCCTGTAACTTGGGAGGCATCTGATCACCTTCCAACATCAGACTTTCGTTTTTGATTAATGCAAACGTTCTTTTTAAATGCTTTTTGCCATAATTTTATACTTTAAACACTGATTTTTTTGAATATAAAAGTATAAACAAGACTATTTTTTCGGTGGTTTATTTTTATTTTATGTTATGTTCAATTTACTCACATTGACATGTCTCATCAAATCGAAGTTAACAGTCTAGTGATTGATTTCATGTGCTGGTGTCAAAACTTAATTAAATCAAGCCTAATTAAATATTTATTAAAATGTCCAACTTTCGTTGCATAGCACAGAAAAAAATCGCTCCGTTCCATCCTGCCTGATAATCGAAAGTGATATTACCATGCGTGTTCTACATTGCTGATACGAATGTTTTAAATTATGAATGTTCATGTTTAAATAAGGAGCATGTTTGCCATGGAGACAACACGTCAATTTCACCGCAGACTAAACAAAACTTGAAATCAATATGTGAATATGTGTTTTGTATTCGCTGTTCGGAGCGATGCTATATTTAAAGTGGGAATGAGTTGAATGTGCCATACAGCACCAGCCGGCCCTTGAGTGCAAAATAACATACCGAATTAAATTACACAATATGGCCGCAAAGAGCACCGATTCGCGGCTGATTTCCCTGTAGACACTGGCTGTCATTCGGGGGCGTTATTTAACAGCCCAAATATAACAGAAAGAGATTTATACATATTAAAGGCGCTTGCTTCCATGTTGGTGGGGGCAACATAGCGAAGTTTTCTTTATGCTAGTTTTCTCTAGTCGTAAAGTGCTTTAATGTGAGTTTACTCGATCTTAAAACTTCGTTAAGTGGTAATCGCAAGGTTCATGCCACAGATCTTTACAGCATCAGTTCATCAGTTGATTCATGTTGCTGTTGTTGGAGCGTAGCTCCGCAGTGAAGACGCTCCAATGTAATTTTAGACCGCGCATCACGTGAAAACCACAAGGACTATCCAAACCAAACTTTGCATGCAGTAGGACGGGATTCCGAACAAGGTTTATCAAAAGAAAAATCTGGAATCGGACATGGGGTTGAGGAACCATCAGGGTGACAAAATGGACCAATAGCTAGAGCCAAAATCAAAACAACAACGAGACGCAAAGCCGTTTCTAATTGTTCAAGGCATCCGATTGTTAAAAGATTGATTGTTGATTGTTGGGCGCACGAACCCAAATTGGTTATCTGCCCCACGACACAGCAGAGGATAACACTAAAAAAAAAGGGTTAAAGGGTTTAACGAGCGTTAACCACTCCTGGTCATCTGCCCGAAGCCCTAAGGCCCTATGTCTGCAACAATGCTGCAACATGAAACAATGATGCAACATGGAGGAAAGGCGCACAAGCGAGTTCAATCCAGTTTCGGATTGGGCAGCCCGAGAAACAGGGAATTCCCGGAGAGGCCCCTACGGGAGGAATCCCTTGTTAAAAAAAAAAAAGAAGTTGAAACGGATTCGCATGAAAATTGCAGGAAAACGTTTCAAATTTACGCTGATTTCTTTAAAAATACGCTAACTTCCAGGGCGTCCGCCCCTCCACCCCTCACACACACACACACACACACTGCAGAAAGCCCTGGTTAATTTATTTTTTAAATTTGGAATTAATTCGTGTGAAAATTCCATCAATAAGAAATTCGCGCCGATTCATTTAAAAAACGCAAGTTTCTAGGGCCCCAGGACAACCATAATATGAGTGCCCCTCCTCCCCCTCCCAACCTTTACAGATCCTCTTGCCTCTGCTCCCGCTCCTGTCCCTGCGCCCCGTGCGAGTGTTCCCCAATCTCTGTGGCACATACCCGGGGAGGCCCGACCGCTCCCAATCCGACTCTGGTTCACTCGAACATGATGTTAGGATGCTTGGGCGAAGGGAAAGTATACCGTTGTCAATTCATATAATTCGAATTAATATTGTCGGGAAGCGAAACGTTAATTCGTCGATATGAACTAAAATGAAATGATATAGGTTTTCGCTTAAATCTTTACAATTTTAAACCATAATTAAACCATATTTAAATAACTACGTGTTCTGTAATGATCGCACAAGCGGTTGGAAGTTCCCACGCAGGCCAGTAATGTTACACAGAAACATACCACCTCATCTTCTTTAAAATAGGCAATGGTGAAAAAAAAAGTCGGTACAAAGCTTCGTATTTTCAATAAGTAACAGGATGTCTATAAAACAATTTTGTTGCATTAAAATGTAAAAAGGAAATAAAGTGTGTAATGATAGGAGTTTTAATTTATGACATTGCTCGCCTCAGACGTAGGCCATCCTCGGACACATAACCGAGCCGGGGTGCAAATATCGGCGTGACTGGGTTTAGTAAGTCGGCGGGCTCCAACCTTGAAGGGCTCCTCCGTGTATAGCAACCCACGACCACGGATTCAGTGCCCTTATCAGAGAAGGAAATTTTAGATGGGGGGGGGGGGGGCAATTAAGGCTTAATGGCGCGTCGACAACTTGGTCATTAGCGCCAACCTCAGTCACAGTGCAGTGGTCCGGGTTGCCACTGCACCACACATTACAAAGATGTTATTCAAACCCCTAATCTAAATCTTGTCATACATCTGTACCTCCTGCAAAAATTGAAAAACACCGGACAGGAGGACAGACTTATCGCCTAACTGATGCGCAATGTCATGCGGAAGACGGAAACGACAGCGAACACCATCAAGATGGCGACAATCAACAAGTAAGTGCCGGACCGTAAGTGGCCGTCGACACCAATAACATTCAGGAGGGTCAACCCCCCGCAAAACGAAACAGTGAAACGAAACGAAATTTTAGATGGCTCAGTGGGGTCAGATGGATCACAGTTTTTCCTTGGGTGACAATTTTCCCCACCGTCATCGGTAACATCGACTTATATTAAATATTTTAACATTAAAACAAATTCTTTAAATGTGTAGTTTCTTTTTGTTCCTCTTATCATACAACCATTTTGATTGATGTTGTATATCAGAATTGGAAGTGGTTAATTTGCAGAACCGTGGATTAACAAATATTTTTCATGTGGCTTAAATTGGGTCAGCTTGTATAAAAGTTATATTTTTGTACGCCATCGTTTTTTTTTTTTATTGGTTTGCTGGCGGTTTATTTATTTATTTTATTTGAAGTAAAAAGCTTTCAAGTTTTATTGAAAGCTGATGTGGAGCTGGGTGGGTGAAAAGTAAAATCCGTATATACATACAGTATTGTATCACTCAAAAATATTGTTCGCAAATAGGTCCTTTTGAGCCGTATTTGTAAACAGTCGGGGTAGGTCAGGTGCAGTGTCGGATTGGCTGGGGGATTCCCTGGGAGGCCCTCACCACAGGAGGCCCATTCAGTGGAGAGGGAATTCCTGCAGTGCAAATAAAAGCGCGGAAATGAAATGCTCAATATATTGACACACATTGCATAGCAATACGGGGGTTACATTGCAAAAAAAAAAGACCTCAGGGGCCCCATTTTCACCTTTTCTGCACACCCCCTCCCAATTCGACCCTGGTCAGGAACGTCGTGGGTCAGCATTCTAGTGCGTCAGATGGGTCACGGGTCTGAAAAAAGGGAACCCACTTCCATTGTGGCCTTTCTAAAAGTGGTCCTATTTTTGTTCTTTACAGAAAATTGATTCTTAACCAAATAACAATGATATGTAATTCATTCACCAATACAGCCATTACGATTTTGGAATGAGATTGGACGGCGGTTCATTGTGAATTCTAGAGATGTATTTAAATTACTAAAATTTATTTCCAAAACTAGAAAAAATTTATCGTTAAACTTGCCTGAAGTATGAAGAAACTAAATTGACGCTAAATTTTTATAGTACGTACAAGAAACGCAATGGAGCCAACATTGTGAACAGATAGTGATGACAAGTGAGCAGCAATGATAACTTAAAATGTGCGTCGCTTCGTGAGTCCGGGAAATGAATAGGTGTAGATTAGGCCACCAATGGACTACTCCTAAGCTTCTACGTTGGTGTTAATTCAAATGGTAAGTTAGCAGCAATGTTAGCACCAAACAGTGTTGAGTTACCATAGTGGTCTAGTACATTGGCGGTACAATCCAACGAACCGGGTTTAATTCCCTATTTCCCGATGTCACGTGAATATTTTCGTCATTATTGCGTCTCAATTGTCATTTTCAGCTGTTCACAATATTGGCTCCATTGTATTTCTTCATTTACTAGCCAAAAGTATTTTAAAGCACGAGCTGCTTGTATATTAAAATCGCAAAATTTAAAATGAAAGAGTAGATTCTTACACGAACAAAAATCACAAACTCCCTACTAAACCGCTTAACGAATTTTAAGGGTACACGAAATTATTCAATTTTTACCAATTTTTATCAAATTTTTTTATCGTTTTCGTTTTAGTTTGAGAGTTGAGCTGTATTTTTTCGTCGTGGTGTGGGGTGGGGTGAGGGTGGGTGCGTGAAATTGGCAGTTTAACCCCCCCCCCGAAAAATTCCTAGCCACGGCCCTGGGTGTAAGTATGATCTGAACATTCTTGACTCTAACAGGATGGAATGCCGCTAGATTAGTGATAACGAAATACAGATGGAAACGTATTTACTTTGCCTTTAGGACTTAAATTTCAGACTGCCTGAACGGGAATTGAACCTTCGACCCTTACAGACCAAGGAACGAAGCCCTATTGCCGAGCCATACTGAGACAGCGCTGGTCGTTTCAGTATGTTTGAGCGGTAAGGCTTTAGCATTTGGTTTCGAGGTCAAGCGATCAATTTCTGTTCAGGCAGTCTGGTACTAAGTCCCCTTCCCCCCCCCCCAAAAAAAAAAAAAAATTACGGAAATTACGTTTGCATCTGTGTTTACTTATTCTTGACGAGCGGAATAGCCCACATGAGAAATTAATTATTTTTGTCACTAATTTTATTATATGTGATTGAATAGTAATCTAGTCATTACCTGGTTAATGAGATAATTAATAGAATCACGTGTTTAAAACAGTTTTCTGACCACTCGAGAATAACGTTTTATAAATTCGATAAAAACTGAAAAATTTGATAGAAACCCAAGGGCTAGTTTCAACGTTTGTTCTCTTTAGTTAAATAATCAAGTTGATCAAAGCAATTGAAAGTATTCTTATAATGTCTTCGGTGCATAAACGTTAATAGTTTTGTGTTTAAATCCGTGAGTCTAATGATACTTTCTTTGAAATTGGTTTTATTTAAACCAATACATAAAAAATCACCCGAATTGCATGCATTTTGTATGGTGGAATGAAGTATTTTTAATATTATTATTATTTGAATGTGCTTCTGGGTTTACCCAGCTTTTTCAAAATATTATAAGACGGTTTATGAATGCACCTCGGCATTGTTTCTAAATTATTTACTGGTGTTAATTTCTTCCCCAATAAATTGAAACAGCTTCAAGAATTACTGGCATTGTTTGTTTTATTATTGTTTGTTTTTTGTAATTGTGTTATTATTATTATTAAAATGTAGTTATGTAAAATAGACAATTAAAGAATATTCTCACTTCGTATTCACTGTATCACCACGTTCAAACGGCTGATCAGAAAATCGCTTGAAAATTCCTTCCAATGATTTTTGAATTTAGAATTTTCGTAAAATTGGAAATATAATTCATAATTTTTCAGAAAATAAACATGAAGGACATAATTCTTTAAAAAAAAATCCCTAAAGCAAGTAAACGTGATGACCCAAGTCGTTCATGTTCATAAATTTGTTCACGTATACACAACCACTTTCAGATACTCTCCAACGAAACCTAGACCCCACAAGCATTTAAATATTTGTCAAATAAATCCAAAATTTCAAAACCGGCTGTAGCAAACATAGCAACAACAGCATAAATCTGGCGGACTTATAATTTTAAATTATTTCAAACTACAGCTTAATTATAGCTTATTTTTCAATGCAAGGGCAAATGCAGAAATTCACCTGGAATCACCAGCCAATTTCGTTGTTTTCCACCATCCCTAAACACAGCGCATAACACCAAGCCAGCTGATGCCCCACATGTGCGATCCGCACACATAACACGGAACTTTACCTAACATCCGATCGCATTCCGAGCCCTGCAGGGCAGCCAGGATCATCAATCGATCGGAATTTTAGGACGTGCAAAATAAAAAAACTTAACAAAAAAAAATCATGCATTTTATTTACCTTGCAACGGGCATCCAGTGGCTCCCCCAGACCACAAACAACCACACAAATGCTAACATATTCCAGCGTTCCCTATTTTCTTTCCGGCCATTCACTCAAAACCACACGACTTACTCCGAGCTCGGAGTGGCGAGCTTTGCTGCAGTGAGCAACGCGGTTGCCGTCGGGTCACGTGGTTACACCGGGACCTGGTATACGAGTGTATGCATGCAGCTCGGTTGCAGACACGGCGGGAACACGTACAAACAGCGAGTACTTCGTGACGACACAGCTATTACGGGTAACATGCACGCGTCACCGGTTCTCGTGTTGTTCCCGTCCAGCGAGCGGCACTGTGTAAAACCAAAATTAGGATTGGGACCTGGGGTTGGAAAAAAAAAGTTGCGATGCGATTCGAGAAATGTTTTATTTTTTTTATTTCGCAGGAAAGAAAAGAAGAAGGGATGATTTTATCCATTCCACCAGCGCGTCGCGCGAAGTCGCGAATCGATCGGGAGAAAGATATCCACTCTTTCCACCTGCGTTTGTATAGGCGCGTTACGGCGGAGGGCAATGCATTAAGCGTGTAACTGTATATTTTTATATGCGCGTTGCTAAGGCAACCCGGAAAACTCTGTGTGAAATTGCCCAAAGGGTTATTTAAGTGGGCTCGTAATATAGGCCTATGAATTAATTATTTCTCGAGGAGGACGCTTGAAGTGAATTTACTCTTTAGTATATAATAATTATTGACCGAGCGAGCTTGGGACGTGACAACGTGTGCAATTCTGTTCTAATTTGGTTGATATTTCATGAATTGTGCATTAAATTCATGAGATCGAAGATGAAATTCGTATAGTTTAATTATTTTCGGAGATGATCGCGTTCGGCTGGCAAAGCCGAATTTTTTTAGCGGCGGGAAGGGAGCCCGATCTATAAGGCCATTGGCCCCCGAGTACTACATGAATCATGAATAAGGCAGACATTTGTCATAATATACCTTAGATACTTATGAAGAATGTAGAATATGGTTTAAAAAAAAACCACTATTACTGCCAATATCATACGTTATAAATAACGCAATTGTCAAATCTCAACCGTAGTGTCAGAGCTGGACAGATGCACTCGTAAAGGACGATATAGATTTGTTCACGGAGCAGTGGGTAGATATTACGTAAGAGGCGGACAGGTCAGAAACCATCTAGGTCAAGTGGTTACGAAAAATATTCTAAATAAAATTAAGTGGTTACGGAAAATATTCTCAATAAAATTAGGTGGTTACGAAAAATATTCTGAATTAAATTAAGTGGTTAAGAAAAATAAACAGAATAAAATTAAGCAGTTAAGAAAAATTATTAGAATAAAATTAAGGGGTTACAAAAATATTCTGAATAAAATTAAGCAGTTACGAAAAGTAATCAGACTAAAACTAAGCGGTTACGAAAAATATTCTGAATAAAATTAAGCAGTTACGAAAAGTAATCAGACTAAAATTAAGGGGTTACGAAAAATATTCAGGAAAAAATAAAGTGTTTATGAAAAATGTTGATTGTCAAAAGTCAATTGAATGGATAAAAAAAAGCTGAATAAAAAACATTTTAGTTATTTTTTGGGAGTTTTACATTTCGTTTGTTACTGATAGCGTTTATAGACACATGTTTATTATTTTTTTTTAGTACTGAGTCAATTTGATGCATTGGAAAAAAAATGTAAATTCTTATCCAGTGCGCTTGTATCAAGCCCTGTTGTCTACACTACACTGCACTGCACTGCACTGTGACTGAGGTTGGCGCTAATGACCAAGCTGTCGACGCGCCATTAAGCCTCATCTCCCCCCCCCCCTGTT
>JAHWFP010166315.1:0-25862 GCA_023313725.1 Lithobius niger
CTTAGTGCGCTTTACATAATACTTACAGGTAATTTTGGTGCAGAAAACCCACAATGTAAGACAATGAAACATTGATTCCCTTGAATATATGAAGCGCTTAGTAAATTCCCAGCAGAAAAATAACAATATAAAACAACCTAGTTACAGCTCCACCTGAAATAACCCGCAATGGTGGGGTGGGGAAGGAGGGGGTGATTAAGTAGGTTATTACAGAATTTCTGAACTAAAAGCTTTATTAGGGCTGTTAATAGGCAATTTACGGTATACAATAATTACATTTCCGTACAAACCAAGATAAAGCAACAATTCATTCGTAGATGGAACATAATTTTTTTTTTAGTTTATCATGAAGTGTACCATCCACTCTTTCATAAGAACACAAAACTCAACTTTAACTTAAACTACGTTAATTTCACGTTTTCATCAACTTGTGTAGACAATGGACAACAAACATAAATGGCTGTTGTAGTAGCAGCCGGGAGAAGCAGCATTGTTTCTCGTCATTTAAATCTCATCGAATTTCATTACCCTGATTTACACCCTAGGTTCAAGAACGTGCAGCAGAATGTTTGACAAAGTATCAGCTTTACCAATACTGCTGAGAAATGCAATATTAATAAAATAAAGAAACATAGTCCTAAGTCAACATTTATTAATGGGAAAAAATTCGTCGAAAACGTTTTAATCATCTAATCAATGCACTCTGGTGTTAAATTGTGCGAAGTGACTTTATTATCACAGTAACTTTAATAAGTATTACATCATACTTCTACACAATGTCTGTAATGACTAAGATCCTGGATGGAAGACAGTGTGCTGAACAGTAAAAAATTGATTAGCCCAGAATAGAAATGCAGGTTTAGGTTTATGGAAATTTTTCCCTATTAAGATTCACAAGCTTTGGGTAATAGAAAGATTCATTCTGCGTAATTTTTTACTAAAATGAAATGAAATCAGAATAAGTTACGTAACCTTAAAACTTGCATTCTAAACCCATTTCTAGATTCAGAAAATTTGCCACTTTTGTATTTGAATGGCGTGTCAGATTACACTAAAATTTGCACTACAGCGTATTACCACGGAATGGTAACACAAGACAGTTAAATTTATTACAACTTTACAATTTTTAATTTTTGTTTTAACTTTGGATGGCAGTTAGTGACCACCAGGTCCTTGCCATTCCGGTTGCGCTTGCAACAAACTTATATATTATTATTAAGACTTAGGTATTTTAACATTGTTTGTGTAGCCAAAACATCACCCAATCATAAGCCTCTACTGCAGCTTTTGCTATTGAAATAAGTTATTTAATTTTTAATAATCCCTATATCATTTTGCACGTATCCTCTTTTTAATGCCATAATATCATATTTTCACCAGAAAGTACAATCAACATACCACAACAGTGGGGACTTCCACTTCAGCGCTAGCTAATGCTATTCTTAAGGCTAAAATGGCTCAAAGGAAAATCAGAAATACAACCGAGTTAATTTTTTATGGCCTTGACCACTGTGTGACCATCCTTGTAATGTTCCTTTCCTAATACCGTAGTCGTACCTTTCATAATTTTGTTGCTGCCAGACATAAAAACACCCTTCAAAATCTATAAACACCCTTCGAACTAACGGATGCGCTGAAATGCGTGTGGACCTATGCCCTGCTGATATGTCCCCAGTGGTGCTATATAACCCACCAGTGTCCTATATGCCAGACCCTTGTCCAACTCTTGCCATCAACCATAACATTCGCAGAAAATTATCGAACCCTGAGATTCTGAGCCACCGAGGCCTAATGCAGCCATTGTAGTCTCCTAGCAAGATCCGGCAACCAACCGAGAGCAGCCCCCCTAGCCTGAAGCCAACCTAACACCGAGGCATTCCGAAGTGGAGGGGGGGGGGGGGGTGACCCAAATCATGCTTAATGACCCGTCTGGCTGGGACCCCTGGAGAAAAAATCATTGCTTAATACTTCCATTGCGAGTACACGCGGATGCCAACTGGGCGGCGGCCATACCGCCCCAATCGCTACGAGCGTGCGCAGTTCAGCACGTGGGCGGCATGGCAGGTAGGGTCATTGTATGAGGCCACATCGGGGTCTGTGGATTGCCGGTCCTGGAAAAAGACATGCTGGTCAATGTGATGCATGAGATATTCGGAGTAATACACACACAATGCTGGCTATCACCATGCGGGCTGTTAAACACCTCGTATGCTCCCATAAGGATGTGTGCACCAGACATTTTATTCTATGTATTGAATATGCAGGCTCCATACTCTTCCTCCGATGAAGATTTTTACAGGGAGGTAGACATGGTTGTCACCACAAGGTGGCCCCGACATCACGACCATTAAAACAACAGGTAGCATGGAAGTGAATGGACAGATTTACGGTAACGACTCGGTACGGACTGGAACGATGGCCATTTGGTTTAAAAAAAAAAGAATTCAGGGAGTGCTGTGCAATTGGGGAGTATTACGGAAGCGTGGAAAGAAGATGCTGACACTTGGTGACTCGATTCGAGAACTGTTTAAAGGCGTTGGAATCAAGTGCTCAAGCTATCCATTTTGCTTGGATTCCATTTTGCTTGGATGTTTGAATTTGGTAAATATTTTTTTTCACCTACTCGCGTAACTGCAGAGGTTTCGCAGTTCTATATTATTGGACATATACTCTCGGACATTTAGTCTTCACTGACGACTCTTTAGGCATGTGTTCACGGGCACATTTTTGTTTGCAACATTGTACGTCTATGGTGTTTGGGTCAACACAATCCACTGCTACGTACTGACTGCTGCTTGGCCTAGGGGAGACAGTTGGGTGAGGTTCGGAGTCCGGTTACAGGGGTGTAAGAGGGAGTGGGGGTAGTCGGGCAAGCCAGAGCTGCCAGAAAAGTGTTGCATGACGGCCACCTGAGAATTTGCGGTATTACGAGTAGGGTAACCCTATCGCCAAAGAGAAACCGGGGTGTTGACCGTATCATGTTGAACGGCGCAGTGTTGGAAGGGCAGCCTGGTCACCTAGTGAGGAGAGTGTTGTGTGAGTTGAGCCCTGTTTCCCCCGTGAATAACGGAGTGCATTAATCGCCCATCAGAAAAGGCTTGCTCTCCCAGGGTTCTGATCGAAACCACGGGATTTTTTAAGTGTTGATGGGGAAAGGGATAGAATGTCTGGGGAGATAATTATAAAAGAAAAAGGAGGCAAGATTTTTAGAAGGGGTGAGCGTGTGAAGGAGTGGAGATGCACGGTCATTGAGATCCATTAATCCTAAGCGGTGCACCCTGTGAGTATCAGATGAGACACACAGAGAGAACGCAAAGGCTTGGCAGGTCAGTTAGTAGCAGTAGAGAGCGTGTCCGTCATTTGTAAAGCAGTGTCAACAAGTGTGAGTGTATGTCAGTGCAACTTGGCGATTAAACACTTACTGAAGATATGGATACAATGGGTAGATACTTGATAGACAGTAAAACAAAGGTGACGGGTCCAGTATCGTCACATCGTACTCTGCCTGGTAAAATTCGAACCAAGGAAAGTGACCTGACGTACTTATGATACACTATAATAACACCACGGCAAAACAACAAAGACACTGAAATGTTTTTTTTTCCTTTGGTGTTTTCCCCGTCGGCAATTTTTAGCCACTTCTTCATCCTCTGGCTTTTTTTATTCCTCTTTTCATAGGCCTTTTTCCCTTCAGTTTCTATTCCTGAATATCGTCCCAAATTAAATTTGTGCATTTGTCTAGTTTATTAGATAATTTTCCCAAATAAATAAAAAATTATGTGATACCCACTGTAATGATCTCTTTGGGCCTTGTTGTTCATATTGGTGTGACGCATGCAAATAAGTGTACTTCCGGTTGTAAGAGAAGCGTTGGTTGTAGACGAATGGTGTGTTTTCTCATGAATAAACGGATGGAAGATGCAATCCGGACTCATCATTATTCGCAGTGAGGGAAACCTCTCTGCAAAGTGGCGCCCGTCAACTTGAAGAATCCTGCGACCATTTGGGTGAGTGATTTGAGCTGGGACTGTGAGTTTTATTAGACATTTTTCGACATCGTGTATCGCGAATGTGGTGGCTTAGACAATGGCGGCGGGCGGCACCACGAGGCTGTGCAAGACAAGGTTTTGTTAATCCGACTGCATCGACACGACAGTGGCCAAGTGCAAGTGATGGTTAAGTCAGACGATCAGAAGTAGCTGCTGAAGCCTGAACCTTTATTATGTGAAAAATGTAAACTGACTTGTAAGGACCATGTTTTGAACGGGGGTAGCGATGCCACCATTGTTTGTTTGAATTGGAAGGACGAGACCTTTTATGGACGAGACCTTTTATCGGGTGTTAGCGTGGATACCCTGTAAAGAGCTGCGACAATAGATGAGGGAAGCAAATGCCAGCCATCTTTGTCAGTCACGAGGTAAGAAAGGTGACATCACAAATTTGAACCATGAGAGGTTGCAGCACTTTAATCGGTGGTTGGCTAAAGACTATAACCCCTACACCATACCCTCTTTGTTTTTATTATGTGCCTCGGACTCGCCTACCATTCGTCTCTCTCAGAATTGTTTCGATATCAGCCAACGTGAATTCAAGGTATGTGTGACTGTGCCTGTAGATAAATATTTAGCTACTGTACAGCGGTTTTGTGTCAGGTGTACTTGTTTTCGTGGAACGCTTTCGCCTCCAATTATTATGCCTACTGTTACAGAACGACCAGAAGTCGTCGCTCTGGTCTCTATCACGCACGGGCTTTCGATGGCGGCGGCTAAGCCTAAAACTCAAGACGCGACCTCTCAGACGAGCGCTGAACTGCTACGCTCAGCAGATAAGCCTAAAACTTGAGATGCAGCCTCGCAGACGTGTGCTCAACTACTACCCTTACTAAAGGGTAGTACTTACTCCCAAGGTCTTACTCCCAACTACACCGTATACTAACGAGTTCTTGGAGGCCCAGGAGGGAGCACTAGTGACATTGTTACTAGATTTTTCAACATCGTCAGGATAGGCTCACCTGCACGCTGCTTTCACGATGGTAGGTTGTGTGCCAAAATCACTACCGATTTCACCAACAATGACGGTTACGGAATTAGATGGCCCCGGTGGATCGCTTCGAGAAATTGTTGCACGACTGCGTCTCTTGCCATTGGACGGTACGTGGGTGATACCGTCTCCTCAATTGCCTGGGTTCCGCTTCACAGTACCTTGGATCACGGAGGACGTTATCCGTCGCAAAATTCAATGCGGTTTCATTCCCCTCACTCTGCAAGATGTGCTGGCTGGACGTTTGCCGATTGCCGATTGCGGCCTGCTGCGAGACTGCTCCCGCAGACGATCCCTCATCAGCGGCCTGCTGCGAGACTGATCTCGCAGACGGTCCCTCATCAGCACCCATTTAGTGGACATCACTTCGTGTAGGTTCACTGGGACTGGCCTGAAGCCCACATGTGTCGCGATCAGTTACAGAACTTGTATTCAATTTTTTTTATGCTGTTTCGAAATCTGGATTTTATTCGATGTCACAGGGAAGAATGGTTGTCGTTGATGAAGAGTGCAATTTGACGGTGAAGTGTTAAATGTTGGAATTTATTCTTTCAATAATAGTCATCATTGATCTGTGATATTACTATGTTTGATATTATTTTTTTCTCCCTCCTTGTGGACAGCGCTGGTTGCTTTGTTTTGATATACGTAAATACGATACCATTACGATTTTGATATACCTATAGCGAAGGATTTTGGGTTAGCAGCAGCGTTAGCAGCGTCGGAATGGCAATGTTTTTGTAATAGTGACGACCATGACCGAGGTATTGAATTACAGGTTGAAGCCGAGAGGCCCGTTTGGGATAGTGGTCGTAAAGTGAGTAAAGGGGCACCCGATTTGCGCCTACTTGTGTCTGGTGGGTTTTCATGTGAGGCGGTGCACCCTGTAGAGTAAAATCACTCCCCGACGGAAGAGATCGGTGGGCGGGGGGAAGCATTTTGGCCAGCGGGTTCCAAATGTGAAAGCCGGGTGTGGCAGATTGTAGTAATGATAGGGTTTCCCCCCAGGTATTGACGGGGCGTCTTTAAAAGAGTGTTGATCGTCTGCACATTTAAGTGAGCGGTGTTTTGAACGAATTCTGCGGAAGCCGAGTGCCTGCCACGTCTCATCCTTTCTGTGCTTTTTGCCTCCCGTTTTTTTCCCACCCTTCTCCCCAACTACCTGTTTTTGGGTCCGGCGTTAACGATCAAAGTTGGCATTGCTCTCGCCACGCACAGTGTAATGTAGAGCATTAGGCTTTTAACCTAAGGGTCCAGGGTTCGAGTCCCTGTTCGGGCGCCAATTTTGTCACCAATCGGGTGCAAAGGGAACATAAGGCTTCTTTTGTCTTGTACCATGTTTAATTTCGACGTTTGATTCATTTTGATGCATGATGATTTCCCGATTGAAGCTCGACTTCGCTCGCCCATTTTTATAACTCCCGCCCAAGGCCCATCGAGATAACGCCGCGCGCGTTTGTGACAAGCTCCGTCACAAAAGCCATAATTTCTTGTCGTTGTTTTTTTTGTTGTTGTTGTCTTGCCATTTTTGTCATCTTTGTTTTTGCTTGTTGCCGCTTGCGGAAGTGTGGAGTGACGAGGTGTGGAGGAGGTGAGGAGTGTGGACATGAAGTTGTATGGAGTTTGTTTGCGGGGTATGCATTTAGCTGTGGTGCTGGGTGCATTGGAACGGTGTCGGTACCCGCATGGGCGGGGCGGGCGGCATTTACGGAGGCGGGGAGAATTGTAAGGATGTGCGCCCACTCCTGCCTGGTGTTTTGGGAGGACACAGCGTGGTTCGGTGCACCCTGCACTTAGCGAATGAGGAATGAGAGAAAGGAAGGAATGTGTAGAGAGAACAAGCGAAGTGTCCGACAGGAGAAGTCAGTGTCTTGTAACTGTACGTAGTAACAACAGCATTAAAGCCCGTGTAATCATCATCTGGCTATTATGGCTCAATATATGGAGATCACAGTACAAGATCGAGTCTCATCATGACACCACGTTCGAACTTCGGAGTAAACTTGCAAAAATGGACATTGTCGTGCAGTCGGGTGTAAAAAGAACTCTGCTAGTGCAATTTTACAGGGAAAATAGTAAGAATCGTGCAGCTAACACTACTATTCCCAGTCAGGAAGACGTTCCAGTCAACGAACTCCATGTGATGGCCGACAACGAGCCGCCTGTCGAGTTGCCCTGCTCGTTTTGGGGGACTCAAAACGCAGCAGTATTTCCTCCTTGTAGCAGTGCGGCTATGCGGCGTCTGTTAACCCTAACAAAGATTCGGAAGCTGACAATGACATCGTTACTCCCGAAGCCCTGGCCGGTGTGCGTCGGGATTACGCTGCATTAAACGAGAAACTGGACTTTTTACTTAATAGAGACAATGGTGGCCAAATTCATCCTTTGTTTTCTACGAGTGGATCACATGAAACGCTTCCGGGCTTGTTGACATCCTCGCGTGGCCAGCGCTTTACCTTGACCTCAGCGCTAGGCAGGCATTTCCCTCCTTCTGCTACTTGCCTCTCCCACGACCGCGAATGGACTGCTCCAGCCAGCCACATGCTTCCTGGCAGGAGCGAGCCAAGCCACGTGTTATCGAGCGCAAGAGCAACGAGCTTTGGTGCCGGCTTTGGGTCGGCCATTGCGGCAGATGCATTCCCTCACGTGGATTCAGTGGCCGCTCACACAAGACAGGATATAATTGACGGTAAGAACATTAATCTTGCTGCTCTCATTTCTCCGTCTCATCATGCTGCTACACCAGACGCCTCTAGGTTTGTTTATACTGCGGATGGCCTCGTAATAAACCTAAAGGCAAACGATCATCGGCTGCAACTTCTGCTAACCATTGAGGAGTTTTCTCGTGGTTTTTCCATTTTTAAATCAGTCATGCGTGACGCGTTTCCCCAACGCCACAAGGAGTCGATATTTATTTGCGCAGTATCCAGGACATGCATAGGAACTTTGGAGGGACAGCTTTCTATCAATACCATTTGGCTTTTTCTGAGAAAGCTGCCATCATTCTGGAGCAACATGGTGTAGCAATCGATTGGAGCATTCAGGATGGTGTACTGTTTAATCAAACATTTGCTGGTTTGCGGCGTCTTGCTTATGCCGTATGCAGTGCCATTTCTCATCCCACGGCCTCCTGTCCTCTGCTGCCTGCTCCACCTTCGGTGCCCTTTGGAAACAGTCAAAAAAATCCTAGGCAGCCTAGACAGGGACCTTCAACAGCTGACTTCACAAACAATTCGGATGTGTTTGGGCGCCCAAGGGTATTTTTTAATGGAGTTGAAGTCTGCAACAACTTTAATGCACAGAGAGAGTGCAATCGCCACACTTGCCCATACGCACATGTTTGCAGTTCTTGTAAAGATCAACACCGTGCCACAGTTTGCAAGGCCCCGGATGCCACTAGGCAGCAGGATAAGCCTCCAGCCAAGCGTACTCCCACGACGTCATGACTCCCTGGTTTTTCTATAAACGCAACCACCCCTATTGATGTTGACGAGCTAGAAAAAGAACTTGCTTTTTTCCCAGACAGGGCAGTTGTGGAAGAACTTTTAGAAGGTCTACGCTCAGCCTTCCACATGGGCATCGAAGCTTTACCGCAAACCTCCCTTGAATGCCACAACCTGCTGTCTGCTAGGCGCGAACCGGATGTTGTTTCGCAGTTTCTCGAAAGTGAACTTTCTAAGGGCTATCTGATCGGGCCTTTCGACTCCCCCCCCCACCCCCCCTCCCCTTCCCTACCGTCAGAATCAACCCCATCGGTCTGGCAACTGGGAAGTATTCAGGGAAAAAGCAGCTTATCGTTGACCTCTCATCTCCCCATAACGACCCCCTTAACTGTAGTTTAAAAGAGCTCATTGATAAGTCCAAGTTTTCACTTTCTTACACAAGCCTAGATGATGTGATTAGAGTCATTTCTGGGATTGGTCCTGATACTTTTCCTTGTAAAGTTGACATCACCGATGCTTTTAAGCTCATTCCTATTCGTCCAGAACTTTGGCACCTTCATGGGGTACGATGGGAAAGCAAATATGTTTTTGTGCGTTTAGTTTTTAGTTCGCGCTCCAGCCCAAAAATATTCGACAAGCTTGCGTCTTCTCTTTGCTGGGTTCTGGAGCACCGTTACTAACTTGCGAACATTTTACATCTTCTTGACGATTTTTTGACCGTTGATGCGTCTGAGTATGCTGGCTTGCGGACCATGTCACTGCTTACGCGGTTGTTTCGTAAGTTACGGATTCCTTTAGCTGCCCACAAGACAATCGATCCTATTAAGGTTTTAGACTTCTTGGGGATTACACTGGACACTTCCAAGATGGAGGCTAGACTACCCACTGACAAGAAGCTACGTATGTACGAACTGTTGCGAACCTTTGGGTCTAAAACATCATGCACCAAACGCGAACTCCTCAGTCTCTTAGGTCATTTAAGTTATGCTTCGTGTTATTCCAGCAGGACGCTCCTTTGTTGGCCATCTTTTAGCTCTGTCGTGTTCAGCAAAAGAACTGCATCACCACATTAGGCTGAATGCTGACTGTCGCCGCGACTTTTCTTGGTGGTCCCTGCTGCTTGACGAATGGAATGGTGTTTCCTTGTTTCGTGAATGCGCGGCAACGCACGCTGCGGACTTAGAGATCTTCACGGATGCGTCCTCCACGATCGGATTTGGAGGCTACTTTGCTGGGCATTGGTTTGCAAGTGTCTGGCCGCCGTAGATTCTTGCTGTTGAAAATGGTACAATGTCCATGGCCCTGTTGGAACTTTTCCCTATTGTGGTTGCTGCGTTTTGTGGGGCATGTTTTGGGAGAGAAAACGTATTCTTTTTCGCTGCGACAATAGTGCCACGGTTAATATTATCAATAAAGGCAGATCTCCAGTTGTGGCTATAATACGACTTATGAGGCGTCTGACGTGGTGCGCATTGAGAGGCAATTTTTGTATTTCAGCCACCCATATTCCCGGCAGCACGGGGTGACAGGGTATCTTGACAGGGTATCAAGATCCACTTGTTCTGCACCGGCCAATTAATTTGTCCTGTCCATTCCCTGGCAGCCTACATTCAACGTAGGACTAGTGCTGCTACCCATGCAACAGAACCTTTCTTTCTCCAGGATGGTGGGAGGCCGTTGTCTAGAGCCTTCTTCATCGCCAAGCTGAAGATACTTCTGCAGCAGATAGGCCTCAACCATACCCTTTACAATGGACACTCCTTTCGTATAGGGGCTGCCACCTCTGCCGCCAAGGCTCAAGTTGAGGACCACTTGATCAAGACCCTCGGTAGAAGAGCATCTGACTGCTATGTGCGATACATTCATACCGAACCTAGCTCGCTAAATCTAGCCCAGCTACGCATGTGCGCTAGTTAATGCCTAGACCTCCTAGCCTGGTTTTTTTTTATTTGTTTGTTTGGATGTGTGTTATCTTGGTGTATGCATATGTGCTGTTTTTTTTTCTTTCTTTTCAGGTGACTGGCAGAAAGCAGAAAAATGTTTATACCTGATAATATTGCTAATAACTTTCAACTCTTTTTGTCCTCCGGGCTTGTGGTTACTGGTCGTGTTTTGTTGACTGTGCTGTATGTCTGCTTATATATGTTTGTTTCCAGGCCTTTCCGCTGGGGGTTGCCTTGTGGCATTATTTGTATTAGATTTTTATCGTCTTTTGAGAGGATGATCTTCGTTCTCACTCCTCTTTTGGGGGCCCGACACCCGTTGGGTATCGCCTTGGCTTTAGTACGTCCTTCCCTGCTCCGCAGGAATAGGACTCCCCTCTGGCCCCCAAAAGGCTCTCGGCTGTACCAGCCTGATGCGGGGAAGGTGTAGTACATCCGTGCTCACCCTACTTACGTCCAACAAGGTCGTGCAGTCAGACCGGGTCTCTTTGGGTCTGCCCAGAACGGCATCTTTCTTCGGGGGCGGTGCTCCACGAGTCCGCCCCATTTCTGCCACATTTCATGTTTTTGGATGATAATAAACAGTTTTACCATATATTTGTGTTCGTGTCGATTCTTACCCTTGCTTAGATTTGGGGCCAAAGCTTTGCTTTGGGCTAGTCTAAGTTGGGTATGGAACGTCACAACTGCTCATGCGCTATCTATTTTTAGGTTTTTTTGTGGCTTTTTGTTAGTCTTGTGTGAGCGCCCGCTCAGGATGGTTGCTTTTGTTACACGTTTCCACTCCTTGCATACCATCTTTTTTTTTTCCTTTCCCTATTACTTGGATTCGCACACATATTTCTAGCCTTGCGTTCTGGCGTAGGCGAAGGCAAAGGTGAAGCTGGACAGGAGAAAATGCGAAGCGACTGTCACGGTCGGGTGGAGGAAAAAAAGATGGCAGCCGCTCGATCGAGCCTGCATTATATAGACGAGGAGTGCGTCACACATGCGCACTGGGTTGCGAGAGTGGGTGGATCAGAAGAGTCAAGAAACCTCCAGGAGAAAGCATCCTTCAGGAACGGAATGCAATAAAAACACAGGTAATTTATGTTTCCGAAGGGCAATAGAAAATATTTTTTTTTTACTACCGAGACAGATTTCGCCTACGCCGAAAAATTCACCTAAATAAAACAATTTATTATATTGCATATTTAAATTCCAAAATCTGCTGCCGTTACGCTAGATCACAGGACTTCTCGTGCATCAGATTCCTTATCAATCGCTCACTGCACATTTCAGAGACAATGAGTTAATACGGCAATGTATCATATTAGACACTACCTTGGCAAATAAAGCTCGCACAGCAGTGAATATTTACAAGCATCTAGATGACCAGCTTAAGGAGTGGGGCTTCGATAAAGAAAAAAATTGCAGCATTTTTCACGGACAATGGACGAAACATAACTGCAGCACTGAGATATGGAAATTTCCAAGCAATTGGATATGGAGACCACACATTGCAACTGGCAATTAAGGATGGTCTTCGTTGCAGTGAAAAGTATAAGCAGCTCGTAAAACCAGCAGAGATATGGTAGGTCATTTTATACGTTCAGCAACTGCAAAATCTCTGCTCAAACAAAGTCAGTCAGAACTCAAGTGTGCACGACACAGAGGATACAACACGGTGGAATTAAACCTTCCACATGATCAAGAGACTTGTAGAACAAACTAGCCTGGTTGCTACTTTGCCACACACAACATGTCAAAGTGAACTCGCGCTTAATGACTGTCTACGTTAGCTGACTTAGGTAAGTGGCTAAAACCATTGAAAAACTTTCCCGTTATTTTGAAGATACACAGCTTCTGTTGGTGCTGTGCTACCAGATAACAACCATGTAGTGAAAACACCAACAAAAGCAACGGATGATCAGACTGGAAAAGATGGTACTACGGAAGATGGGAGTCAACCATGAAGAAATTAGTTTCGTCCGAGATGGACTTATCACTAGTTTCAAAGAAAGTTTTAAAAGAATGGAAACTTCCTACTTGTTTGCTGCAAGCACACTGCTAGCAGCTCGCTTTAAAGTTAAACTATTTTTCTACAAACTAGGCCAATAACATCATTAAAATGAAGGTGTTGGATGAAATAAAGAAGCGCTAACACGACAACAGTTATGGAGCTCCCTGAAAAGCGCCACAAAGATTCTAGTGAATGCTGTTTTTCAGATAGCTCCGATGAGGAGGAAAGCAACCATCCTACTAATCGAAGCAGCAAAGCTTGGATATCCATCCAAGCTGTAGTGATCTGCTGGCCTGCTCCAGTAACTTAGATGTAGGAGCAGTCCAGATCTTATTATAGAGCACCATGGTTGGTGAGGCACAGCACTGCATGCTGGGAGTTGGTTGCAACAAGGTGGCATGGCTGATGTATGTAGTTATGTGTGAGTGATATTAAATCATGATTCATCACCAAACAGAATGCTTCCAGGCGTTTCATAACTAAACAAGACATTACACAAGCAATCAACATCGCTTATATGGGTATTTTCTACTTGCTTCAATAAAGTTGTGCCAGCAGTTCGGCACTCACATGGATGATCAGTCTTACATGTCGTGCAATTCTGCAATTTTACTACTCGTAGATAACGCCCCAGCTCACCCTAACATGGGGGTTTTAAAAACAAAAGACTGCAATATTGATTGCTTTATTTCTCCCAGCTAACATTACATCACTGATTTAGCCAATAGACCAAGGAATACTGCAACGACATAACGGCTACGGTATACAGGAAGTGACTGATCCATAAATTATTAGAAGATGACTATTCCATAATTCCAAGCAAGCAATGCTTAATTTTTGGAGTAATATTCTGCGTTTTAGCTTGCTGAAAGCAGTCTGGTTTTGGGCTTGTTAAAAATATCAAAGATGCAATCTTCATGCTGACTGAGGCATGGAATGAAGTCAAGACCGACATACTACACAACTGTTGGGGTAAACTAAAACTTCATTTAGAAAATACAAGCCACGTGTTCGGCATGGATGAAGAGAGTGGCACGTCCACCAGCACAACTACTGACAAAATGAACAGCGTTATGGACATGTGACAACGAGTTGCGTGGCACAAGTATTTGGAGAGATGCCAGGAAGTGACAACACCAATGAAGACATAAACAAATGGCTGACTTCCGATGAAGCCGATATGGGGTGGCAGCGAAATTGTGCAACAGTGTTACGGTGATAATGATCAAGACGCGAGGATGACGAAAATGACGATGCAATCATTGACAAAGTAGAATTAACGATCGGTGAAGCGTTTGAAATGGCTGAGAAGCTTATGTGCTGTATGAACATCATTGTTGGCATCTTGGCTTGTCAAATTCCTCACAGTTGAGTTGCCTGTCAGTGGCGTGATTTTGAAAGCAAAAGCTGAATCGTTTGCATTTTTGCTTAACCCTTTACTTCACGGACATTTACGAGAACTTTCATCCTCATTTCCTCGTGAAAATTACCAGTTTCTCCACAATTGTGCACCACAGTTGAAAATTAAGCTGTAACTTTTCAACAGTTCGCAAGTTTTTATTTCTAATTCTAAAACATCCAGGCAGCTTCAATACCATGACTTAAAAAATGTAATAAACTGCTTAATAATTACGTCTCAGTAATTTGAAGTGCGAGATACACGAAATGCGTAAAAATGCGTATGTGTGTGAATCCTGTAGAAGCGTAGAAAAGCGTATATGTGAAGGAAAGGGTTAAACACAAGAACTTTAAGGTGTCAGATGGGTGGTTTGAATGTTTTAAGCTACGTCATAATCTCATTTTGTAGTGTGACTGGTGAGGCAGTTAGTTGTGAATGCTAATGATGTAAACTCTGGAAGAAAGAAACACAGAAAGAACTACTGAAATGATACAAACCTTGTGCTGTGTATAATGCCGACGAGACTGGTTTATTTTATTGTTGGCAAATAAAACCTTAGCATTTAAAGATGACGACAGCCATGGAGGCAAACGTTTCAAGGTTAGGATTATTGCATTGGTTGTGCCAACATGAATGGCTCTGATAATTGCAAGCTGTTGCTTATCGGCAAGTCCAAGAAACCTGCATGTAGACTACGAAAATGCTACAAAGGCATGGATGGTGACACGAATTTACGAAACCAGGGTTAAAAATTTTGATCGCAGGATGAAAGCAGAGAAACGAAAGGTTCTTCTTTTTGTTGACAACTGCTCTAGTCATGCTGCTGTTGAAAATCTGGAAGCAGTTACTGTTTGTTTTCTACTTCCAAATAAAACAGCCAAGCTTCAACCCATGGATCACGATGTAACTCAGAAATTGAAAATGTACTATTGCAAGCAACTAGAACAGCGTTACCTTCTCAATCTTGATAACCAAAAGAGACACATTGACTTACCTGATGCAGTGAAAATGAACTTTGGGGCATGGAGCCAAGTTAAGTCTAAAACAATCGCAAATTGTTTAAGCACGCTGGATTTGTCACTGAAGACGATGACGGGGAGGCAAGCGAGGAACAATAAGCTGAAAGTGATGACAATTTTCGTCCACTATGGGAAATGCTAGCTGTAAGAACCAACATACCAAAAAAATTCAGCTATCACGATTTTCTCTCTTTTGATGATGGTGTTGTAACTGATGAAATGCTATCAGACGAACAAATTGAGTCAAGTATTAAAGTAAACAGTGAAGCTGAACATGACGATTCAGCAACACCCCCACCCAAATAAATAGCATGTACACAAAATTCTGATCATCTTGATTCAGTACATGATTATCTCCAGTCAAAGGCAAGGCTACCAGTTAATCTGCTGGAACAGATCAACCACATCCACTATCCCAGATTACCTGCGTACAACTGCTGTTCAAGGCTTAAGGAAAAAAAATGATTTCCTACTAGGCTATTTCCTTCCACAAACTGATCAGTAGGCCTATAGGCTTATTACTGTACAAATTACGTTAGTCTATTTTTCATTTGTGTGTAGGCTTACCCTGTGTTTAATGTAATTTTTCAGGCCTAAAGTCAGTGTAAGGGTAGCCCTCATCACCCCCCGCATTTCAGGCCTATCCCTATGTAGCGCCGCCTGGCGGCAGTGGAGAAAAGCTTAGGGAGAACGTAAAAAATGGTGTTTTTAGTTCATAAGCGAGCAGTAAATAGCGTAAAAAGGTGGTTTTAGCAATATTACTGGAGGTAAGTATTTGCAGGAAGTAAGAAACTACCATAGTAGCCATGTATACAGTAAACCAAATAAAAAAATTAAGTTCAAACAAACTCTGTGAGGTTGCACTCACACCTCCACCCCATCCCCCCTTCCGGCTCTGGCTTCCTCCCGCGCATGCGCGCACGCCTCATGAAGAGCAAGCCGAGAAGAAAACTCGCGCCATGCTGGGCCGAGCAGTGACATTTGCATGTCGATTACGTAATAAACACTGTTGTAAATTGGACCTGATACTGGAATGTTGAACACCCCCATGCAAGCCAGCATGGTTTAGGTATCTCAGCTGGCCTTGCGCTATGATGAGACTTCCGGTTTTTGTACAGACGACCAAGATAGCATCAGGCAGCTGCTAGTGTACTGTACCAATTCTTATGTTCATGTTATCTGGATAATATAGTAAGTGTTTGAACCTCTTAAGACAAATATAGGGAACTACGTAAAGGCAAAGGAACACTAAAAAGAGCAAACGTGCAAAATGAAACTACCCAATTGAAAAAAAAAGTAGCTCTGAATTTGTGACTTGCTACCATAGGGCTATAATATGAATAGACCGGTAATATTGTCATGCTTAGGTCATAGTAAATTATTCGTTTTTGTTTTAGCTACAGAACAAATACAGATTTTGTATGTGGCATCTGCAATCGGCATACTACTAAGACCTTTAAAAAAAGTTGTTGTTGTTTCTTAAGTCCCATCGCATTGGCTTCAAAACCCCGTACTATTTAGGTGGGGGAATTTTTGGTGACTAAAATGTCATCGCAGGATGATGTTTGTAAGGCTGGTCTGAACCCGATCTTTACCAAAGTCGGTCTATAAGAAGTGAGGATCTCTTTGGTTTGGTACATTGCCGATGTATTTGTTTCTTTTTTACCGATCCTTATTTATTCGAATACTGATTGAAAAAATCGTAAGGTTTACTTTGAAAGTCTGTATCGTTAGTTGTGAAACAACAATCTCTATTCAGACTCTTATTTCAAAAAATCATATGTATTAGCTTCAATATCACACACAGATGCTTGCAAGACAGATGTTTAATTCATGCTGCCGAAAATTAGCAAGATATAGACGTTCGCAAGTACCTGTGTGTGGTATTGCAGCTATCGCATGAATTTTTTAAACATGAATGTGAATAGAAATCGTCGTTTTGCAACTAACTGAACAATGATATTTGCAGCATTTGAAGAAATTGGGATCGGTAAATAAAACCCAAATAAACCAGCAATAAACCAAACCGAAGAATTTCCACTTCTCATTGGCTGTTTTGAAGTTTGAATACACCATTTTGAAGTTATTTCCTCAGCTTTCCAAAGGTTCAAAACTCAAGTGGCTATCTCTTACTATTTAGAAGTTACATGGCAAAATTAAAAATTATACAGGGTTTTGCACGTTTTAAAAAATATTTCTGTTTTTAAGGAATGCAAGTCTCTCAGAATTAGTTACAAAACTTCAAAATTTCATGGATCATTACAGAGCGAGTGGTTTATTTTCTTTTTAACTACATAATATGTTGGGCAGTAACTGGTGTTCGACTGATTTTAAAGCGTAGTTTGAAATGGACTGGCTAATTGTTACCGAGCCGCTGCCAATTTGTCTAGCAGTACAGCCATCCATCGTTACAATGATTTTAGAATACATGATACTATTTTAAGCTAATAGTTTGGAATAGTTATATGCATTTTCGCTCATTGACACTGATTTTAAAAGTAATTTTATTGTAGCAGCATTTTTCGGTTAATTCGTAATTGGGATTGATTTTCGGGATTTGGGAACAGTAACCGGAATAAGGGATTTGGTACCAGCCAGTTTCTTTTAATGATCAGGTTCGCTTTGGCTAGGGTGAATAACAGCTGATCAGCCCAGCCTTACGTGTTACATTCACAGCAATTTTTTCCTGTGCATATGTAATTTGTCGAGTTAGCGATTTTCTATGCTGACTTGTGAAAACGATCGACAAGTAGGCCCTAATCACTGTACAAATGTACGCCAAAAGGAAAGCAAATGATATATGTACAAACAAAAAACGCACCAACTTGCACCAATTTTTTTTTTTAAAAGGCTTGAGAAACAATTTCCTTTTTTGGCCTAACCTCAAAATAATATTTTAAATTTAAGAAATTTCATTGGTAGCAAGCAAGAGACAATACATGATCTAGGAGAGTGTGGTGCGTCGAGCGGAATCAACGCAGAATGGCTACTTATCCCGAGGCTTTCCAGGCCTCCCTGGATAGACATCACGAGAGAGCTCGCCATTTTGGTCGTTTGGCACCAACACCAAACTTGATAATTTGGCATCTCTATACTAAATTTGGATAAGTAGCGAATTCTACTAACACATTTTAGTTCTATTTAAAGCATCACGATAACAGCTGTATAGCATTAGTCACCAAATCACTTCCCCCTAAATAATCTTTTCTTCCTCGTTAGTAGTCTGGAATACACTATCATGTCTGAATTATTATTGTGCAAATAAAACCTTATAAAATGGATGAAGAACACAATACCGAACACACATTCACACTGCACACTTCTATCTTTTCCACTGCGTTACCAATCATTTAAATAAACGCACACACTGATTAAATGAAAATGTGCCAAAATGTGAAAGCATGCAGAAGAAAGAAGAAAGTTTCGAATACTGCCTTCACCAAATTTGGTGTCAGTTCAATGTCACAATTTGGCTTCAAACTTGTAGTTTTATAACCTATAAGGAAGAATTTGACGAGAAAACTGTCAATAGCATGAGCACCCACTTTAAAGTACATTTATGAGATCAACACCAGTTCCCTCCCCCTCCTCCTCCCTCCCCCAACAAACTCCCCCAGAAAGTTTGTTGGGGAGGGAGGAGGAGGGGGAGAGACGGGGCCAAACACTGGAATTCAGTTAAGGGGTCTAGGGGAGAGGAGGGATGCTCTCGGTCACGGAGCCCCGTAAAACAACTTATTTCCAACAACTTTAGTGCCTTTGGAATATTTAAACAGTCTCTTCTCCCCCCCCCCCCCCCTTTCCCCAGCACACCATTCATCAGCACAATGGTGGTGGCGTGGCCAATAGATTTGCTGCACGAGTGGCTACAAAACTATCAACAGAAACCTATTGTTATACAAATGTTAAGTACCTGCACAGACTCATAAGTCATCATGTTACTATTTTGGCACACACCACCACATATAGTGCATAATGATGAAGTGCCGACTCGAATCTTTGTTCTTTCTCTTGCTTTAGTAGGCTTTTTCCATGTATACGGCCTTTAGTTTCTGGCAAAAACCTTCTTCGTCGACTTCGATCCAACTTACTAACTTGTAGCTCCTTTTCCTTAAGCCATCTTGTCACAGATTACTTCAAAAACTGATCAACCTTGAGCATGGCCATTTATTTGGCAAATATCTGAAAGGAGGGACAGAATATAGATAATGCTAAAACATTGATATTAAAGCATACTGCAGTGAACACTCTTTACGGAAATCAAAGAACCTCGAATTTTCCATACCTGACCTACACTTTTCAAGGAGTATTTGACCCTTTTTGATAAGAGGCTCTTTGCCTAGTACGAGGTCTATTTAAAATCTACACACAAGAAGACGTAAAAGTACCATAAATCGTGTTTAAATGCCCATGTGAAGGTAAGGCCCACCCCCTAAAATGCTTAAGGCAAAAATCTTGAAATAATGGAGTTAATCTACCCCATATAAAATCATCTTTTTTCTATTACAACAGTAATTAAAAGCTTCATAAATTTAACGAAATCAACCTTTTTATCCCCATAAATCATAACTTTTCTGCTGCAAAAGCAAACTAAAGCTTCTTACATTTAACGAAATTAACGTTTTATCCAAGGCGATTCACGAACGGGAACGTTCGGCCGTTGCCATTTTCTGGAAGTCACTCTTTCCCGTTAACAATACGGCCGTTGCATGGCACGATCGCTTTGCAGCTTGTAGCCATGAAGGTTTGTGGGCCTAGAAGCAAGTTTTAACTGTAAATTATGTTGGATTTTGGAAGAGAGACCATACAATAACCTACATTTTTGAATACGAGAACAAACACATTGCATTAATGGTAGATTGAATTCAGATTTGAATTCAGATAATGTCGTGAATGATCGCATTATCGTTGACTGTTCTGTGATAAGAGAAAACTCCCTCGATGGACAGGAGTAATTTATAAACTAAAATACGTAAAAACATGATACTGTGAGAGTTCAGAGAATTCGAAAAATACGCAAAAATACGAAACTACAGTTTCAACAAGAGACAAGCATCTAAGAGGATTAGAGTCTTTGGCAATCCAGGTGCACAAAAAAGATAAGCATGAGCTAATGAATAGCCAAGCCCCCTCTACCCCTAGAATCCAATACCTAGTGCGAGCAGACCTTCATGCATGCCTCACTAAATGGTGGAGACGACGCCATGACCAATATCGGCAGCTACCTAAACTGAGCGTTGCAGACGACGACCTGACCAACTCGGAGGCCACGAGGGCCACGCATTGCACACGACGCAAGCATGCGGATATAATCCAAAAGCACCGTAGTACCGACTAAGCCTGACGAAGACAGTTGGGGGAAGTTTCCATTATAAACTGTCTCCATTTTCTCCATTATAAACTGTCGAAAATTTGCGAAATGTACTGATTTCTGTGTTGTGAGATTGAGCGTACTGTAGTTTCGTATTTTTCGAATTATGAACTAGATTATCCTACGTCGTACGTCTAGAAAACTTCACTCAATTCGTGGGTTTTAGTCACGATGAGACGAGCTTCGGTGTTGACATCTATGGCCATCTTGATTTTCACTCGAGACGTGGGGTCAGCCATGGTCGAAACAAGCAGCAAGGGATGAAGAAGCTTTTCGTCTTGACTCTTCACTCAAAACATAGGCTTTAGCCACGAATGAGACGAGCATCAGTGTGGGCAGCAACAGATGTCTTGATTTCCACTCGAGACATGGGGTCAGCCAAGTTCGATACAAGCAGACAGAGGTGAAAACGCTATCCATCTTGACTCTTCACTCAAAATGTGAGTTTTAGTCACAAATGAAACAAGCTTCGGTTTCGACAGCCATGGCCGTCTTGATTTCCCTCGAGACGTGGGGTCAGCCACGGTCGAGACAAGCAGCAAGGGGTGAAGAAGCTTTTCGTCTTGACTCTTCATTCTAAATGTGGGTTTTAGCCACGAATGAGACGAACCTCCATGTGGGCACTGGGCAGCAACTGTTTTCTTCATTTTCACTCGAGATGTGGGATCAGCCACGGTCGAGATAAGCAGTAAGGGGTGAAGACGATTTCCGTCTTGACTCTTCACTCAAAAACGTGGGTTTTAGCCACGAATGAGACAAGCATCAGTATGGACAGCAATGGTTGGTTTTATTTTCACTCCAGACAAGTGGCAAAAGGTGAAAACGGCTCCCGTCTTAATTCTTCACTCAAAATATGGGTTTTTAGCCATGAATGAAATGCGCTTCAGTGTGGACAGGAATAGTGGTCTTGGAGTTCACTAGACGAGAGGGTGAGATGGCGTCGTAGTCCTGTGTGTCGGAAGGGCTGCAATCGAGACAACTGTCCAAGACAGTTGGCTCAGTTGAAAACGAAAATTTTAACTAGTGAAAATTAGTTTTTACTTCCTGCAAATACTTACCTTCAGTAATATTGCTGAATTTGTCAGACAGGAGGCGGGAATCACCACCCCAACCAGGAACCCCGGAGAACAAGCTTACTAAATCACACACACACTGCCCCCAAAACACTAATAAAGAACCAAAAGGCAACCAACCCACCAGGACCAGGTATCCAGCGACGCCATGCCCCCATAGAGAGGCCCATGGTCCCCAACCAACAGCCGGGTGAGTTAGCCCAACTCTTGGCAGTACCTCCACCTCATCCTTGAGAACCTAGCTCAGGAACAAGGCACACAAGCCCAGGAAACCGGCCCGCTCCACTAGAATTGCCGTAATGGAGCACAGCCAGAATAACACACTGAAACAAGGCACACCGACTCTGGCTTCACCCCCCAGGAAGCCTGGCCAGCCACAACATGGCTTGCACCACAGATCCGCCCGCCCCAGGCCACTCGGGACCCACAAGGAAGTACGCACAAACAGGGGCGGGTGGCGCAAGGAACACGCTGCTACTGCTACGTCCAGCGGCGTCCCGCACCAAGGGTGTAAGAAATGTCCGCGTTACTCCAGCGAAATCCTAAACCTACAATTACCGTATTGTTTCAAAGCAGGTCCAGAAGAAATACTGAAGTACAACTGCACATGTAATAGCGACATTTCGAAAGGTACAACACTTGACCACATGGCTTAAAACAAACACGGCATAAACAACAAGACTGCAGCCTGCATCCCTTGCTGCCCGCATCAACACCAGAACGCAAGTGAGTGTTCGCTCCATCCGAAACCGGAAGGTATCTCCCCACTAGGCTAAAGCGCTTGATCAGCCAGATACAATTCTCCAGGCATGCACAATGCATAACCCCCGACCAGGCTTCCAAACACTCTTTCCTGAATTGGGGAAAGTACATTTCAGTTTCAGGCCTTTAACACTACCTTGACATATTAAACGACGACATGAACACTGTAAGCCCTCTGCTGGGAAGAACCATTCATAGTTAGGCTATGACAACCAACACACTCTCCCATCCGTCTCATGCAAACACAATGCCACAGAAGGTATAACATTACTTATGAGTCACAATTATAGAACGCCGCTGAACATAGCCTATTCAACCGCCCTGGGTTCAGCCATTCCGACAACATGTCTGCACCATTTAGTGGGCACGTTATATAAACAGAAATATAGCATTCGTAGCCAATCCCCCAAAAACATACATTTAATGGCAATGTGCTTTGACCTCAAGTTTCTCACCTCATTCCTAGTAAAGTGGATGGCAGAATGGGAACCACAGTACAATGAAGGTGTTGTAGCCAACGGTGCCAATACCGAATGTGACATGCACTGTGTAGCCAGGCCAATACTCCTACAGCCAGAATCATTGCAATGAATTCCGTCTCCATTGTACTGAGGCATACCAAACTCTGCTTTCACAGCCCCACAAAACAGGCACGCTACCCAAGTTCTTCCCATCATAGTTACCCACTTTGGTGAAGACCATATACGGCTGTTTGCAATAGCTACACAGTACCATGGTGAACCCCAGGTTTGAATCCTTTGGGGATGTTCACGAAGGTTTTGCAATCCAACGTACCACACACTGGATATCCAAATCAACATTTGTCTACTTCAGAATGGATACCATAATACATAAAAGGATCTAACCTAAAACAAAATTCACACTGGGCTGAATGCTCCATCAAAATCCACACCGCTTGCTTGACAAAACCCCCGAGCTACTAGTCGGGAGCGGAAACGTCTAACGCTTCCGTCGGTATTCTTCTACCTTGTATATCCATTTACATCCCCACTTCCATATCAATAGTTACATTAACCTCTATGTACCCCTCTTTTCTTAAAGGACGCAACGTCGTCTCCCATGGACCGTTCCCACTTGTGAGGACAGGCAATGGCTTCTGCATAGATAATTGGCCCAACAATACACATGTAAGCCGCAGCACCACTGAAATCAACAGGACTATCCTGCCCACTAGTGGATACAATTCCGAAAACGTGTTCGTCTACCCCTAAAACCGAACAGTGGTTCAAACTTACATCCCCGTTCTACACAATATTATTTGACATCATTAACACTGCAGAACATAATGGGGTGTGATAGTCCACATCCAACCTACCTACCCTTTGCCCCGTCTGACGTACTACTACTTCCCTACACCTTAATACTGATAATCTAAAGGAGCCAATTTGGGGGAGGAGCCTACACTATTACTACGAATGAATGGTCGAGGAGGAACTTCTTCAATGGTTAGAGGGCCCTCAGTCTTATCTTCTGCTTCTACCCTAGACTTACCATCCGATTCTGACACTGTACCCGAACTAAGTCCCATCCCACAGTTAAAATGTAGTTGCACTTAGACTGGGTTTGGGCACACTCTGAGGCCTATACTGCAAGGACCTCCTCCCTTCCCCATAACTTAACCTTACCAACCGTTACATGTTTAGTTTCACGACCAAGTAAGTATGGGGATTCCACTCTATATTCCCAATGAATACCCCCTCCCAGATTTAACGTCAAGGGTATCCCTTCCCAGCTCATGGAAGTGTACATAACACATTGCACCAGGTCTTCGTAATGTCCGACTGATACACCTCGATCAAACAATAATGTACAAGGGACCCTAAGCCTAAGTATGAGTGAGGGTACCTATGCTTCAGGTAGGTGAACGTACATACAAATTCTGCCCAAGATTGCGTGGCAGAGAGGTCTCGTGAAGTATTGCACGTACCCCTTCTAACAACGTGCAGTTAAATCGCCTAGCGATTCCAGCCATAGCTGGTGAGTAGGCATTGGTCCGCTCCGATACCCAACCTACATATATAAACACAAAATTCCATACCTCGGTCCGTGCGAACATCTACAAAGTTGAAGCTAAAATGTCTTTCACTCCTGGCACGAATGTCAACCAACGTTTGAAATACATCGCTTTCCTTAGCGATGGGAAACACCCACGCATAACGAGAATAATCATCAAGTAAAGTAAGCACATATCTACAATTACCCAAGGATACCGTACGACTTGGGCCCCAAACATCCACGTGAAGGAGCTCGAGGGGCTTCCTGAGGAGAGTTAGGCTTCACTCACTAGTATCCATGTACCACCTTGGAGTTATGTAAATGTATCAGGCCCAATTTACGCTGACGACCGAGCCTCGAGTGCCAGGTTTCCACAGAAACCGACTTAATTGGATATAACTTTTAACATGTACATGAAAGTCCCCCTTCTGATTCCTACTTAAGCCAAGGGAACTCATACTAGAACCAGATGAACAAGCTACAGCTCCATTCACATGTTTCGGTTTGACCTTAAGAGGCAACAATGCATACACAATACAACTTGTTTGCGATTCGCAAAAAAAAATTGGGCATAGTGGCCCCGTGCGACCGCATATAGCGGCCAGACCCCAAAGGGCATCAGATTCACCCCCCCACTCAGCCTAAGGACCCAAGGAAGAGAAGACAGTCGAAGACAAAAGGAGGGGGGAGAACCCTACTTCAAACCCATAGTACTAACCGTCCAAGTTGCCAGACTCCAGTGAGACCATGTCTTGATGCACACCGCAGGAGCCAACGCAGCTGCCATTCCAGGACCAAAGAAATGTAGAGGCAATAACGACTAATGTAAACATACCCTAACATACCATAAACACATAGGCCTATGGGCAAACGCCCATGGAGACACTTACCATACCGTTGGCGACACAATGCTCACCGGCGACATGTGACACCCTTAAAGCGACAACTGGCAACAGAACGGCAACAATGTGTCCCGCTGCGTCAGTGACATAATAGCTACTCACCCTGGTGACAACTGGCTACAGAACGGCGGCGATGTGTCCCGCTGCGTCAGCGTCATACGGCTATTTGGCTTACCGGAAGAATAGTGACTCCTCTCCGATTAGCTTCTCGCTGGGCTAGAATGATGTAAAATGATCAGCTGAACAACATTTTCCCATAACATTTTCGGGTGTACCAGCTATTTTCCCCGGCGACAACTGGCAACAGAACGGCGACAATGTGTCCCGCTGCGCCAGCGTCAGAACAGCTACTTACCCTGATGACAACTGACTACAGAACGGCGACGATTGTGTCCCGCTGCGTCAGCGTCATACAGCTACTTTTTCTGGTGACAACTGGCTACAGGACGGCGACAATTTGTCCCGCTGCATCAGCGTCTAGTAGCTACTGAGTGTCGCCGATGGTGCTACACACGTGTTGCCAGTGGCGACAGCGTGGGTCCGGTTAAAAACCGGCTTCAATTGCACCCCTCGGCTCAACCAGCGTTGCAATTCTGTCCAAACGCGGCACTTGCAACTTTTTTTTTTTTTTTTCGCTGGGATAGTCGGACCACGGACAGTGCCCGTGGCCGGCTTTTACCACTCAGTGTAGGAACCGCACCGCTAATTTCCCCACCGGGAGCGGTCGTCCTATTCATCCTCTCCACACTACTGGTTCTCAACTTACCGCCACCGTCGGTCACTCATCTAACGCCCGCCATCGGATCGGCACGGACCTGCCTTGCGGGACGGTGACAACTCCACTGGTGACAAATCACCATCTGCATGAAAAAAAAGATATTTAAACACGAACAAC
>JAHWFP010166317.1:5554-24415 GCA_023313725.1 Lithobius niger
CTCTGAATTTATGGGCCTTATATTTTTCCCTGCGTGTTACTCCAACACACACAGCCCCTTTAAGTTACGTAACGCACACACCGTCTTTTACCACATTCGCACACAGCCACATGCTTTGTAAAATCTGTCTCATCTCTAGTGACACGTCTAGTTTAAAATTCTGCATTTGATTTATCAGTTTATGAGCAAGAAAGATATTTCTCCAAACCATGCTTAAATTTTCATTTCTAAAACAGTTTATTAAAAACTTGCATTCGCTAGCTTTATTTTCACAATGTCCGTCGTAATCGGCGATCCACATCAACGAAACTCCTGTCCGTCGGCTTGGTTGCTATGTGACACATTAACAGCATTGCATGACCTGGTTCGAGACTAGCTCAATTCTGAATGAATGTGGCAGAGGGCACCTCCTTTCACTTTCTCAAGGTGTGGTGCTGCTATCTCCCTCGTACTGGCATTCCGAAGCATGTGCAAAAACTAATTTCTAGCAAGTGCCTTGAGCTGTTCTTTAGGATGGCCAGAAGAATACGGGATCGCTCACTGGTTGCCATTGGTTTGACGTACGGTTCATATAACACCTTGCCATGCTGATTCTCACTAACTTTAAGTCCAAGTATGGCTGCGCCTTAATCCTTCTCTTTCTCTGCAGTCATAGTTGGGTGTTGTAATGGCGGACGCTACGACAGCTGAGGTGCTTGTAACGCCCCCGGTTTCCTTGGTTGACACGGACTTTCAGTTTTAAGGTTTTCAGTGATTTCAATGACTTTGGCGATAAAAGCACAGTTTGCGGTACTGTCCCAGCATGGGGAATGAAGCATCGATGTCATAATTAAAGGGGCCTAACCTTAACACTACTGGTAAACACTACAAATTTTCAGATTAAAAAAAGTAAAATACTGAGTGCTCTCTTGAGACACCCGAAAGACTGAACAGCGTCCGCTGGTTACAATCTATGAAACAGTCTGTTTCAATCACGCATGAAGATCAACCGTTTCACAGTTATGTTTCTAAATGCTTTAGACAAAAGATCAAACCTCCCAGAGCTTCTGTTGCTAAGAAACTCCTAAAATGATAAAAGCCTCGACTTGATTATAAAGTACACATTGAAGTTATTTTTCCATTGAATCTTACACAAAGATCAAACCGTCCAGTGTTTAGATTAAAGTTAGATTTAAAATAAACAAGAAAGAGTTTTGGTTTTTAGTAAGAGAACCACTCTGACGTTATGGGGGTGGGGGACCAGAAATGCCGATGGCGTTACCCCTCATAATTTTCTCTAGCTAGAGTTTAAGTTAAGTTTTGAAATATGAATTTAGAATAAGGGGTCCTAAATTAAACTTTCAAAAGCTAAACTAATAACATACGAACCACTACCATTTTGCCCGGCATGGCATCCTTGGACGTGACGTCTCCACTCCCGACTGGCGTCATCCTTCTAGCTTCGAGATCTGTGAGCTGTGCTGACTGAGCTTTAGAGGGAGGGCAACTGGGGCTTTTTATGCTGGAGCAGCGGATTTTGGTTGCAAAAGTGCGGACGCCGAGGAGAGCTGCGGGGGTCTGATTGGTGGAGGGCCAGGAGAACAATGGAAAAGTCGGCATAGCAAAGGGTTTTGGTGTAGAGCCGTTTGAAGGAGTTGGGATATGTAAAAGATAGGCCAAAATGAGTTTTTAACTCATGAACTTTGGGAATGGCCTTTACATTAGAATATGGACTATGGATTGAATATTTACATGATTGCTTTGTGAAATGGCTCTTGTTAAAGTTTAGTAGTGAGGCTTGGGTAATGAATAAATCACTACTATTAAATTTTACAAGCTTTAACTGGAAACTGCAGTGTCACATACCACAACTAGGTGGGGGGGGGGGGGGCCACGGAGTTTTATTGCACAGATTGACTTTGGTTGGCTTTAGAAACTGATCTTTGTAAGATATATTGTTTTAATTGAAGGAAAAGCTAGTGGTGACATTTGGATGGCCACAGTCGGAGTTTGAGGGAGAATTAAAGCAAAAATATTTACACAAAAATTCGTGTCCGTGAGAAGGCCGATGTCGAATTGTTTCGGACTAATGTTAGCATTTCTGGGGGCATTAGAATATATAAAAAGATTAAATAGACTAGCTTAGATAAATGCAAGTTGCATGTTTTAACTTTGGAGTTAAAGTACAATTTTTGATCTTAGTGGAAATTTTTCATAAGATTTGCGGCCGACAAACATAATAAAAAATATCACACTTAAAATGTCTGTATCCACATGTATGTGAGGTTAAGTACCAATTAAGAAAGCCCTTCCTAAAGCACAACTAAGCAAGTGTATGTGGGCATTTTGCCCAAAAGAAATAACGAAAGTATGATACAAATGTACATCGAGTTTCAATAATGGCGGCCGGAAATGATGAGCGCTGCGGTTGGTTTCGTGAGATTTTCAAATGTGGGATCTGAATCTTCTAGAAGAAATTTTCAAATTCGGTTTTCCCGAGGAGGTGATATTGTTTCAGGCTATTAAGGGTTGAAGAGTTTGGCTGTTTCTGTCCATTATTAAAAAAATGGCTGAGGTTCGAAAAGCGAGGTTTTGGGGTTTTTGTGCGCTCGAGAAAAAAAAAGTGTTTGTTGCAATACGAATGTTTTTTTCGGCGGCCTGCGTTTACAGTGTTGGGTCTGTTTGCCTAAAAAAATACTAATATCCGGCATTTTGTGATCAAAAGGTGCCACTTTGCACTTTCACTGTATGTCCACGCAAGTCATTTAAGATGGGACCCCACAAAAAAATCCATTTAAATTCAATATGGCGGCCATTTTACAAAATGGTGGAATAAATTTTTAAAATGGCGTACACAAGCAGTTATGTGTTTTTTTTCAGTGCGTTTAACTCCAGGAAATTCAATGGAACTATTTAAAAGTAGCCTATGTATTTTAATTTTAAAGAAATCAATTTAAAATCTATATTGTGGCCATTTTCCACAATGGCAGACTGAATTTTAAAAATGGAGTACATTTGCAGTTGAGGAGTCTTTTTCAATGTGTTTTTGGTCAGAAAATTCAATGGAACTATTAAAAAAATCTGTGTTTTAACAAAAGTAATCAAATACAATTGAATATGGCGGCAATTTTTCAAAATGGTGGACTAAATCTTAAAAATAGAGTACGTATAAGCAGTAAAAAGCATCGTTTTCAATGTGTATTTGGTCAGATAATTAATGGTACTATTCAAAAGTATGTATTTCTTTTTTTTTTTTTAATTAAATAAAATTCAATATGGCGGCCATTTTCCAAAATGATGGAATACATAAGCAGTTAAGGTGTCGTTTTCTATGTGGTTTCTGGCCAGAAACTGTCTATTAACGTACCACTGTCTTTTTTTTCTATTTTTGCAGGTTAACTGATATGTGAGATAGCTATGCGGAAGAAAATGTTGTTTGTACCAACTACCGGGTGACCTCGTATTTCCAGCTGAACATCGTGATCCAAAACAGAATGCTGGTACATTCCGCCAACAGATAACTTGATGAATTTAAGAACTTGGTAGTTTACCAAATGATGTAAAAACTGAATATTTGATGAAGGAGAAGGAATACTACCTACCATTGACAATCGTCAGGCACGTTGGCACAGACAATCAGCACTTAAGTACAACACTAAAATTCTGAAATTGCTATTCAACATTCATTGTCTTGTAACCAGGAAGTAACAATTCAAAATAAACCACAGTCGTCTGGTGGATCATCAACAATGACCCACACCAGACACATGAAGCATCCACGCCATTTCCAAGACTTGCATACAATATTTGTTTTTTATACAGTATAGGACCACTTTGGAATCAGCCACCTACCCATGTTGTAACTATGACAGTTGAAAAATATGTTCGTGAAAAAATATCACTCACTGATCTACGTGATGGAAGGTACGGAATTAATTGCTTTGGAAGCGAAGTACCACTTCAGACGCATGGTCAACCTACAGAACAAAGCAAGATCTGTAAAAATGGAAAATCAACAGCACGTTGATGATGTCTGTCAGTCCAAAGCTTTTGTTTTTAAACAAATGTTTTCAGGATGTAGCACTCGAAGACAGTGATGCTGATGCCATAGCATTTCAAAGAATTATCATAAGGTTGAGAAAAGTAATGTTTAGTTCTCTGCTAATTTCAATGGAAGCTTTGCTGGTCTTCTCTTCCATTGAGGGAAATGGTGGAGACTCTCGCTCTCCAAATCCGGTTGTATGAACTTCTGGTTGTTCATTCTCTCCTATGAGTTCCATCAGGTTTGTCCTGTATATTTTAAAGATAATCCCCATAGGGAATATGAACTCAGTGTCTTCACAAACTAGTTTATCACTTATAAATGATGCAACGTGTGCAAACGCAATGGACTGAAAGACATCGTAACCATGCTGTTGTTTTTCATTTCTACAGATCTTGCTTTGTGGCTTAAGTTGACCATGTATCTGATGTGGGACTTAGCTTCCAAAGGAATTAAATATGTACCTTCCATTATAGCATGTGAATTAGTGTTATTTATGGGTGATATTTTTTCACGAACGTATTTGTCAACCACTACAGTTGCAACACGGGAAATGGCTGATTCCTAAGTGGTCCTTTACTGCATAAAAACTAAATATTTGTAAGATGGCGTCAGTGGCGTAGCTACAATGAGGCAGAGGAGGCAGCCGCCTCCGGGCCCACCGACTTTGGTGGCCCCCCTCTCACTGCCACCAGTTTAAAAATGATTTGCTTGTAACCGCAAAATATGAGTTGCGTGAAAAAGAGTTGTCTTGTGTTTCAAAAACTTATTTTTTTTATGAAGGTGGGGGGGGGGGGGGGGATTTCACTGGGTTCTTGCCTAATGTGGCAATAACTTCAATTTTTTTGTTATGAAGGGCCACCCCTGGCTCTCACCTGTGTGGCAAAAAAAGATATTTTTTTTTTGAAGGGAGTGAGGAACCCCCCCCCCCCACGCGCCGTAAAAACAACATTTTTGTGTGAAGGGGGAGGGGGCGTCCTCTACTGGGCTTTTGCCTTGTATAGGAAAACTCCTTCCTTTTTTTAATGAAAGGGGCCCCCTCCTCTGGGTTCTCACCTAGTGTGGCAATAACTGATGGGTTTTTTTTAAGGGGGGGGGGGCTCCACAACACTCCCGCCTCCGGGCCCCAATTTTGAAGTTACGCCTCTGGATGGCGTGGATGCTTGACGTGTCTCGCATGGTGATCCTCCAGACGACTGTGGTTTATCTTGAATTCTTACTTCCTGGTTACAGGACGTTGAACGTTGAACAGCACGGTTCAAATTTGTTGTGTTGTAATTAAGTGTTCATTGTTTATGCCAACATGCCTTAAGTTTTTCAAAGGAACACAGTATCCCTTCTCCTTCATCAAAATATTCAGTTTTTATATCATTTGGTAAACTTCCAAGTTCTTTAAATTTCACAAAGTTATCTGTTAGTGTAATGTACCCTGCATTCTGTTGTTTTGGATCACGATGTTTAGCATGGACATACAAAGTCAACTGGTAGTTGGCATAAACAGCATTTATTCCAGTCTAGCCCAGGAGAAACTGCTTGCGGGGAGGCGAGTTTAAGTTTCTTCTGTGTAGCCATCTCATTTATACTATCAGTTAAACTGTAAAAATGGAAAAAAGACAGTGGTGCATTAATAAACTATTTCTGACAATAGACCTCATAGAAAACAGCAACTAAACTGATTACGTATTCCATTTTTAAAATTTAGTCCACCATTTTGGAAAATGGCCACCATATTGGATTTTAATTAACTTTTAAAATTTAAAATGCATACTTGAATAGTTTTTTGTTAACTTTCTTACCAAAAACACATTGAAAAAGACACCTCAACTGCTAACGTACTCCACTTTTAAAATTCAGTCCGCCATTTTGAAAAATGGCTGCCATACAGAATATAAATTGATTTCTTTAAAATTAAAATACGTAGGCTACTTTCTAACCTAAAACACAATGAAAAGACCGTAAACTGCTTATGTATGCCATTTAAAAAATTTTAATCCGCCATTTTGAAAATGGCAGCCATATTGAATTTAAATTGATTTTTCTGTGGGGTCCCTATATCTAAAACGTCTTGTATGGGCATAAAGTAAAAGTGTGCAAAGTGGCGCCTTTTTATCACAAATTGCCGGATAGTTGTGCGACTATCATTTGTATTGCTGGCCTCCAGGAATTAGGTTACTCAGAAGATCTTCGAACTTGTTGCTCTTCACCGCCGCATACACATTATCCACATATCGTTTCCAGATCTTCACTCCTTCCATAGACTTCATCACCATTTCGTCCATATATTGAAGAACCATTTCCGCAATTACTGTCGAGCCCCATGAGCCACTCCAACCTGCCAATAAGTCTTTCCACTAAACATCACGTAGATCAAAGACAACAGTACCTTCAACATCGCTCTACCCTTATCAAACTCAGCTCTCGGCACTTTCCATCTCTTTCGTGATAATGCCAGCATGTCAAGAATCAGCCAATGCTCAAGTCTTGGGAAAAGCTTGACAATGTTGAAGGACACTATAATCTCATCATCTCCTAGTACCAGCTCTTCAACTTCCTTCAACAAATCATCTGTCTTTAGCAACCGACAGCTGCCTTTAACATACTTTTTAAGTCGCTCAGCGACTGCCCAATGCAATTTTTGTGCCATTTCGCCCTTTGTATTTGTAATAAGTTGAAGGGGGTTCCTTCTTTTTGAGCTTTAACCTGCACAAAAATGGTAGGAAGCCTCTGAGGGAGTTTAGGAGCTAACTCATTCACTTCATCTTTGTTCCGAAATCCCTCTTCCTTCAACCAAGTCAAGCTGAACACCAGGTCAATCAACGGGTTCCCTACCTTACCTTCCGTCACCTTTTACAGGCCTGATGTCAAAATCTCAGTCTCAAATCTTTTGTCATGGTTGGCCCGAGCTAACACAACAGTGTGGTTAGCTTTATCAGTTTTACAAGTACCCACATCATTTCTTTCTTTTAGCTACGTAATTGCCACCACTTGTTCTGACGACACATAGGCAACTACACGTGGAGGAGGCATCACCACTAGTTGTAACTGCAGCCTCACTCCGAGGCCCAGATGATTCTGGGAAGAATCTGCTGCACGTCAGCCACCAAATTTGCTTTCACATTGGCCCTCTTCTCAGGATAAACAGGTACGAACTTCAAGTCGATATTTAGGACACTTTGTTCAGCAGCTGTGAGTTCAACACCCAACTCGTTCACTGCATAACAAAAGTCACTATCTTTCTTCAACACTAGGACCATCAACACTCACCGAGTCACTCATACTTGAAGCATACTGAGAGCCATTAACTCCAAAAGCATACTGAAAGTCACCATCTATCTTGACAGTACTCTGAAAGTTATCATCTTTTCCCATTCTTCCGAAGCACAACTTCTTCCGTACACTCACTGCCCTCCTATACGAAAGTACATGCACTCCTATTTTTCCCAACTTCTTCTCATGATGATCCACATATGGACGAAATGGTGAAGTCTATGGAAGGGGTGAAGATCTGGAAACGATATGTGGATGATGTGTATGTGGCGGTGAAGAGCACCAAGTTCAAAGATGTAGTAAGCTAAATTCCTGGAGGCCAGTAATACAAATAACTGCAGAGAACGAGAAAGATTAGGCGCTGCCATACCTGGGCGTAAAGTTAGTGAGGAATCAGCTTGGCTGGGTGTTATATGAACTGTACGTCAAACCAATGGCGACCAGTCGAGCGATCCTGTATTCTTCTCGCCAGCCTACAGAACAGCTCAAGGCACTCGCTAGACATGAGTTTTTGTGCATGCCTCAGAATTCTACTATAAGGGAGGCAGCATCACACCTTGAGAAAATGAAGAAAAGTTTCTATCTGCCGATACGAAAATATCCATTACCTGTAAATTTTTGCATTCAGTTCCTGGATGCTGTTAACCCTGGAGGAATTAAAACTCTTTAGATCCGCCCAGCTCGTCAGCCCATCTGCGCATGCGCCATCACAACGTAGACCCTCCATAAATGGTGTTACGGCGCTAGCTAGCCATATCTTTTCCTGCAAGTCTCTGGCCGGTTCACTTCATCTCCTGTTTCCCTGGTTTCTCAAGATATCCTTCGACCCTGAAGATCCTTCACTTGAAGACGCATCTTCCCACTACACGATCCTTTGCCGGCATCTTTCGTCGAAAGCTTTCCTTTGCCGAAAAATCGTCTTATTAGGAAAATTGCTGAATGAAGGTAGGAATTTTTGCCAGCTTTTCGTCAGTTTTTCATTCAGTTCAGCTGTCACTATTCTTCCTATCTGCTGATATGCCGATTTTTGCACGTTCATAAGTGGTATTTTCCTATCTTGGCAGTATTGAATGGCGATGGCCTCCAACGCACGGAGATGAGCTCCCCTGCTCGTGTCTGACTTCAGCATCACCTTGGTGTTATCTCAGTCTGCATGGTGTTTATTCTTTTCACAATGCAAGGCTACAGCACTCTTCTTGTCTCCGTCAATGGGGGCTTGTGTATGCTCTTTGACTCAAACACAAATTTGCCTTTTTGTCTCGCCTATGTAACCTTGTGCGCAAGCTTTGCAGGGGATCCATTACACACCTCTTACACTGGTTGCCACTTTATCCACCATTGGTCTCATCTCTTGCACTACCTCCATCTTCTTTTTATTCTTCTTGTGTTTCCTTTGTCGAAAAATGGCTCTTCGTCCGAAGTGGAACCTTCGCTGCAGTTCCATCGCCTTGAACACAATCCTTCGTCGAAAGATAGCTACTCGTTTGAAGATGATCCTTTGCTTGCTGTTCCATTGCTCCAATACTGTCCTTCTTCATAAACTGATCCTTCGAGTTTGGTTCCTTCGTCGAAAGACGGCCCCCGTTTGTAACCTTCCCTCTTAAGTCTTAAGGGAAGATACTTCGCACCCTCCTTCATTGAAAGGTAACCCAGCGTTGTTGAGGATCCTTCTCTTGGAATTTAATCCTTCGTCAATTGACGTTTCACCATATGGTCATTTTTCGCCCGCTTCATGCTGCCGGTCTTACAGGACTTCATTCCACTTCGCAATCTCCGCGTCCGTTCATCTTTCACCCGAGTCTTTTCCGCTTTTCCGCTTTTCCGGAGGCATCCGCGCACTCCCTTCCTCACTTTAACCCATCATCTTGGACCCTCTGCCACGGTTGCTGGCTTTGCCCGGCACAACGTTGGTAACAGTGCCGCTCCTGCCTCGCTGCGCCTGGCACTTGTTCTCCCGTTTTCACACTCCCACCTTTGGCACTCGTCTCTCCTGAGTCTCCCCTCACTGGAGGTTTTCAACACCTCCCTCGAACTCCCGCCCCTCCTCTTGTCTTCTCCACCACCATAGCTCCTAAACAATGTGGAGTGAAATCCGCTTCGTCGTCCCTTGTTTGTGGATGGGACCCATCAAAAGTACATCAAGCCAACAAATGCACCAGCCCTGCTATTGTGTGTAGCCGAAAGCGTTACGACCCACATTCTACTTGTTAAAAACACCGTAAATGTAACTTTGACACGGACCCCTGCACAATCTGCTTGGAGATTTCCCTCACTGACAGGCCTTTCATTTGCCAGAAAAACAAGGCCACAAATATTTGTTCAGGCCAAATTCAAGCCTAAAGCTAAATCAGCATCTTCTATGCCATCCTCCGCTGGCAACACTGTGTCCAAATCTCCGAAGATTTCTTCATCATCGTCAAGCTAGTCTTGTTGAACTTATTCTTCCTTTACCTTTTCCACAGCAACCCCTCCTGTGCAACCTGCGAACTCCGGGAAAACACCCATGCAACCTCCGCCGCAACAGAAATCCAAACCATCGGCTTTACCTCCTGCTAAGGTCACTCCTTCGGTTTCAGAACCAAACTTGCCCCTCTCCCAAGTTCTAAGCATTGTCACCACTTCCTATTCTTCCACCGTTACTACAGTGTCATCCAACCCGTCTCAACCTGGCTACGCACTCACCCTTCCAACCGCTTCACCTAAACCTCACCCCACTGCCAATGACTCTTTTGGTTTTGACGCCTCACCCGTGAAATCCCCTCCATCCGGGATTTTTCAAGCAAATCAGTGCTACGCAGTCTTTTGAAATGTAAATTGAACCTTTCTTCCAAAGAACTCAACCGTCTCCGTAAGACCTGTTCGCCGATGTTCAAACTCTGAACTATAAACTCACAATGCAAAGAAAGTTGTTTCGACACTCCATAACGAATGAATGCCAAAATTCACAAGTAATGATATTTTCTTAGGCAAAAGAAACAAATTTCAGCCTGCCCTACCGAGAAAACCAAACCTATCGGGGGCCGGCACAATTTTTGTTTTGTTACGGAAAAATTTGCAAGTGTTTCCATTTTTTTCGTCATTGTGTAAAATTATCCCGTATTAGTAGTTGGTGCCTGTAGATATGGTCTGTAACTGTGGGTTGCGAATAGGTTGTGCCTGTAAAGTAAATATGAATAGAAATATAGTGGCAGATAATGAAGTAAACAGACGATGTGTCTGCCCTTGAGTAACAAAATGTTGGACATTTGTGTAAAGCACTGCATTGTATGTCGTTAATTGCATTAACTAGTGAAGACCTAATGAAAATCATGAATTATAATTCTCGTATGTTCCCGTGTTGTCATACCTATGTAAAAATAAATTAAATTAGCAATACAGTATTGGAGGTTGGAGTTTATGCTTATGCAAGTGGGTGCTAAAAATCAGATATAAAAATTGAAGATTCAATTTACAGTGACCTCATGCAGTTTGATAGTACTGATACTTAGTTAACAAGAAAGAGTTTTTGTTTATGATCTCTAGGTGGCAATGCTGTCTTGGATAGAACGTAAAGTGGCTACCACATTATTTGGAGATGTACCATCTGCCTCATTTGAAGATGCCAGAAAACATTTCTTAGAAGTAGAAAGATTACGGCAGAATGGTGTTTGGAAAGAAAATAGACTTTTCATTGCAAAGGTTTGTAGCTTGGGAAGAAGAGTAATCTTTGAAATATGCATGGTAACTTGGAAAAAATTTGAAACTTACAAAGAGGACAAACTGGCAGGTGTTCAGATTGGTCGTTTTTTTTTTATCTGAAGTAGCAGTGCTTCTAAACATAAAACTTAATGTTCATATTTACCTTTTTTTTTATACGCTTATTTTCACAGTAAAAGATGTTCTTCCCACAATGTCTATGCAAATTTTCATCAGTTGCTTTCTGTGGTTGGCGGGGTTCAGTCGACTGTCTTCATCAGACACTACAATTACAACGATCTCCTCGTCTCGACCATTTGTCTGCTCGTCAAATTTGAAGTGTGGCATAGCCACCATTTTGTATAAGTCCTGTGCTCGTCGAATTGGAGGTGTGGCTGTGGCCCCCACTTTTTATAGGGCCCTATTTCTCACGCAGTAGGCTATTTAATTTAACTCTCATTAGGAACTGTATCCCAGGATTCGAGGGTCCCTGGATATTCATCAGCACAGCCTCCTTTTGGCTGTGGTGTTCATTAGACGGGGATTCCAGGCTTCGTAGATGCACATCATTCCTTGAGTTTGACCTTAGAAGAGTTTTAAGAGATGAATTAAATAGCCTACTGCGTGAGAAATGGAACGAGGGCCCTATAAAAAGCGGCCATACCTCCAATTTTACAAGCACAGGCCTTGTAAGAAACGGAGGCTATGCCCACACTTCAAATTCGATGAGCAGACGAACGGTCGAGACAAGGAGCACGTAGTAGTTGTAGTGCCTGACGAAGACAGTCGACTGAGCCCCACCAACCCCAGAAAGCCACTGACTGTCGAAAATTTGCATAGATATTGTGGTTAGAATATCTTTTACTGTGAAAATAAGCGTATAAAAAAAAAGGTAAATATGAACGTGAATATGAATTTTCAAAGTAAACGATGTGGCGTTTTCAAAACCTAATGTAAGTAGTTGTATGTAAAAGGAATTGGTAGTTCAAACATAATTCCTTCAATATTGTTTCAATATTGTCTCGTATTTTGTTTGTGAGCTGCAACGTTGACCCAACTGTACTGCAACTGTACTTATAGCTACTCTATCAGCAATTTTTCAATTGTTGCTGCTACAGTATCATCTACGCTACGACAGGAGAGGTGCTTGTAGAGGCCCCGACATCTGGTGAAGTTGAAATTACGTTGAAGTGGCTGTTCTTACTTTTGCGGTATAAAGAGCACTCGCGCTACAGGCCCGGCATGGGGAATAGAGCGTCATCGTCCTAACTAATTAGGGATTCCAGTAATAACTAACTGGTATCGCTGCCACCACGGAGGGTGTGAGTTAAAAGTTAACTGAGTTTGAATAAAAGTAATATTTGAACTCCAGCAATTAATCGAATGAGCAAACAAACTGGCGTTAAAAACTCCTGGTTTTATTTTTAAACAGTCATAATATAAATGTTATTTATCATTTGCACTAGTTTACACTGGGAAAGCTTTGAATAAAAGCAACTTTGAATTTACAATAAATTTGGCAAGATTGAACTTATAAGAAGTAACAGCAAAATTTCGGTAAGAAAAGTTGTCTTGAGTTCATCCAAACTCTCTACCTTATAAGAATGCCGAACTCCACGAGTGTTTTCCCGCAAGACCAACATAAGGAGGACTGAAAATGACTAACCAAGTAGTGATTGCTTATTTATGTAAGTTGGTGTTCAATTAGGCACTCCCTTAGGTTTGCCAAGCCAGTGTTTTGAATCGTAGATCTTTTTAATTCACAAAATTGCGGACTAGGGAACGTTTTTATGCTCAACTTGTAGTTGTGGGAGAATTAATGTAATCTAAGCTCTTTTTAACTTTTGTGTTATTTTTGCTGACGCAATTTAACAGGTTTTTATAACCTAGTAATTTTTCTTTATTTAACCCAAAATTAACATAACGCCATCATGGTGACTTGTTGAAATTCTAGATGGAATTAAGAATAAAGATTTGAAAGTCGCTTGTTTGGCTTTGGGGCTTACGGTTTCAAAAGAACGTCACCAGTCCGTTAGCATTCTGTATGATGCCATTAAAACTAAGAAAATAAACTTACACGAATTAGAAGACCAGCTTTTTTCGGCCATCAAAAAACGAGACGAGAAACTTCTGGAAAAGCAACAGTTAGCTTTAAAAAGTAACGAACAAGCCTTGCGTAGCGAAGAGTTAAGGATTAAAACTGTACGCGCAGATGCACAACGTGCACATGAGGCAAGTGAGTGTGAAAAAGTATGTGCGCACGAACTTTTGGTACAAGATCAAGGGGCCCAAATTAGCAATGCCGCTAAGGCACACAAGCTTAAAATTAAAGATACGGAACTAGCTATCAAAACCAAAGAGTTAGCTCAGTTACGAATTCAAAACCCAGTTTTAAATCCGGCTGTAGCCGCTGCTCCAGTAAATTCAAACCCTGTAGATAAGCCAGGCAAGGTAGCAGATGCCATTCGTTAAATTACTAGATGGAATGCTAAATCAAAGAATATTTCGAAAAAACTATGATCACTCAGAAAATCCCCCGCGATCGGTGGGTGGTTGGCTTTCAGCCATGCTAGGAGAACTAATGGTAAAAGTGTGGAGCCAGTTAAACGCTACTGACATGCACAATTACGAGGTAGTTAAAACTAAACTTCTTAAGCGGTTTTGAAAATGAAAGAAACCGTGCAACTTAAATTCAGATCTATCGAACGTGAACCTGAACAGTTATTTTCTGACTACTCTTTCGATTTACGTAATTTGTGTGAACAGTGGTTAGCTCTAGCTGATGTTGGAGGTGATTATGAAAATTCTTAAACTTGGTTTTACTTGAACAATTTTTTTGCCCTGTGGGTTTACCTAAGTGGATGTCCAATCATCAGGATGGGCACACACTGGAGGAGGCGGCTTTACTAGCCTATCTGTGAACCGCTATGAATAAACAGATTTCTGTAGAAAATAGCCTTAAACCTATATCACAACCGGGTGCATAGGCAGTAGGCCAAAAAGGTGGCCAAAATCAGCAGAATAAAAATGCCAACCCCAACTAACAATAAACTAGTAATAGTGGTACCAATAAATCTAACACTCAGTCTAGTAGTAACTCTAATGAACAACCGGCTGGTAGTTTGAATAGTAGTAACAGCTCGTCTACTGATTTTGACAAACCAAGAACAAGAATTTGCTTTCAATGCCAGTCCCTTTCCTATTTTAAGAAGGATTTCCCCCAATTAAAATGAGACCCCGAGGTAGTTAATGCCTGTTTTAATGTCAAACATAACGTTAATGAAACTTTGCAATCCAGTATTTTAAAAGGTATCGTAAGTAAACAACCCGTAAACATTTTATTAGACACCGCCAGCAGCGTTTCTCTAGTAAGCAGCGAAATGGCCCAGAGCTGGCCTAGATTAAAAAAGACTATGCGATGTCGTACTGTTTTGAGCGAGCAAGCAGTAAACCTTAAGCGAGTACATTTAAGTGTGAATTTGAATGAGGGTGTGGTGGTGAAGACGATCGCTTGTGTTACTGAAGTTACCAATCCTTTATTCAAATTCATTTTGGGCGCACCAGATCTTTTGTAACTAGATAAGCTGTTCAATCTTAGAAGTAAGGACAAGCTTCCCCTTCGAAACTCTTTGACTCGTACAGTTTCTCTTGAAAAAAACTCGGCAACGCTGGTTTCGAGTGTACGCGGGAGAAACCAACATCCGGGGGACCGCTCAAAGTCTTGTAAGAACATCCCTCTCTAGTGTAGGAGCTGAAACAAACAGCAAACCAATTGAGTGTTTATCTAAAACTAAAAACTCTAGAAGACCAGTCCACACGTCAAATCACCCAGTCCCTCAACCGAGGCGGTCAAGCCAAACGTAAACGATGCGACTATTAAAAATAGCCCGCCCCCGGTCAAATGTCCAATGAGCGATCACCACTCCCGCGGCCACGGGAGGGACTAAATAAAAATATTTCGTAGTAGGCAGAGAACAAACTCTCATCTAACCGCTAATAGCAAGTCAAAGATAGACGCCCCTAGCTTTCCTAATTGGCTGATTAAACACCGTAATTCTTTACAAATTGACTGATGATTCCTTAAGTAAAAGTACTCTTGGTTGGCTTTTGTCAGTCGGCACAGTTAACTTTGTTAAAACTTTGTGTAAAAAGTCAATAGTAAGCCAACAGCGCTTAAATGTAAATTTGCTTTCTATCCAGAATTCAAAAAGATCTAGTTACCTAACCTAAAATTAGTTTAACATGTACCCATGCAATTAAAATACAGTTTCTTTATTGCCAAAACATCCTAACCTGATAATTTTAGCATTACATTCCTCGAATGTGATGTTCTCCTGGAGGTTTCTTCCGGTGCGCAGTCGCCTGCTTGCATGTCCCATCACGCATGCGCGGCGTGGTCTTCCCCTATAAAAGCGAGAGCGTGGACGCTTTCGGCATTCATTTTCCTCCAGAAGTACGTCTGTGCGTCACTTCTTTCAAGGTTCTTCTTTCTTTTTAGAATTTGAATTTTCAAGACCGATGATGGCCACCACCTCTGAAGCTCCCGCTTCATTGGCTGCGATTCCACGTGCTCTTACTCCCTTCGCACTCGGCGCCCGATGGGTTTCTGCTTTCGACCTCACCAGCGATCCTGCGCCTTCGGCTCCTTTCACTGAAGCTCTCTTCGCTGCCCCTTCGGAGTTTCCTATACAAGCTGGCCAACGGACTCAGCCTTCGGCCTCTTTGGACCTTTCTTCCCTTCGTCTGGATCTCAAGTAGCGAAGGAAAATTATCGTGAAGCGAAGAAAGATCTCGGCCGTGCGACAGCCAGCTTTCGTTCGCCTACTCGCAACTCACCTTTGGACCTTGCATCCAATTCTTCCCGTAAGGGAATCAGTGTCAAGTTCAAGACATCGTTCACAACGCCGTTCGGAAACTGAAAGACAACCTAATGCCCCTGCCATCGTATACGTCTTCGGCCCGACACGCCCGCACCCAGGACTGGGTTGCCTCAACTTCGAGTAACGAAGGACACAAATGCACCGCCCCCTCTCCCCCTACCAGAGCTTTGAAACGAAGGGCAACTTCTCCTCTTTCCAGGACGGCTCCTCTTCCGGTTCCGCCACCGGCGCACACGTCTCCTTCGCCTGCTGCCTTGCCGACCGACAAGCATATCCATTTCCCGGATGACCCGGCCGAAGACCCCACACTACCGTTGGCATCCCTTCTCAAGATGGTCGAAGAGACTGTACCCGAACTTCCTATTCAAGCCGACGCAATCAGCTGACGCCCCTGTCATCAACAGAGGTCTGAAAACCGGATTCGGTTTCGTCCTTCGGGACAAGGATGCCAAACCTCGCAACCTACTTGGCCAATCAACAACATTCCTCACTTGCCTCCTTCGTTACGAAGGATCCCTTCTTGGCAAAAGCGAACCACTCATCCTTGACAAGGACCCACCAGCCCTTCGCCCTGGTCGTGAAAATAGCTTCTTCCGCCCCCTTGGGGACGGCGCAACAAACCCACGGAACTTCGACACATATTCCGAATGCGAATTTCTCTGCAGCGAAGTCAAAATGGATTTCGGGACTCCTCTCTCCATTCCCAAGAAAGCCGAAATTCCGACGTTCGTTTTATTTGAAAACAACAAGGGCCTTCGTCTTAGCCTACGGACAGCATCCCAATCCGATGTCCTGAATACGGCCGTTAACGCCTTGTGTGAAAAACTCTCCGTAGACGCAAGCCCCGAAGATATATACGCAACCTTGCTTCACTAACCATACAACTCTTCCAGAAGGCGAGCTTCGCAACTTACCACACCATCAACTGGGCCACGAGAGCCCTTTTCAACAACACACTTCTCCTTCGGGAAATCGCCCTTTCATCCGCAAATAACCTAAACGTTTCCACTCGTCACCGGCTTCGCAATTAACCAATCCATGAGTCAGAAACACTTTTCCGAGGCCTGATCCCAACGCTTGCCCCCCATCTCGACATATCACAAAAGCCAAAACCAAAACAGAACACGTCGTCCAACCGGCCCTTTCAGAGGAACAGGCAGTCAATCCCCCATCCTTCATCAGACGAATGGAACAAGTCTCCGCTCTGCCTTCGTCCAAAACGAATGACAACTCTTCCTTTCAGCCAAGAAATCAGCAGTCCTTTTGGTCCGATACTTGTCGCTCCCGTTCCGGCCAGCGTAACCAACATAAGCGCGCCGCAACACCAGACCGTCGTAGCCGCATCTCGTCACCAGGAGGCAGGAGCTCCTTTCGGAAAAACCAACAATGACGCCTCCCGCCTTTTCTGCCTTCCGGTCGGTGAAAGACTCCGCCACTTTCTCCCAGCCTGGCAGAACCTAACTCGGAACACGGAGATCCTTTCCATAATCAAATTTGGATTTCGCCCAACTTTTCAAAACCAACCACCTCTACAGAAAGCTCCTCCTTGGTCCTTCACCACCCCAGTATCAGAAAGCCTTTCGTTCGAAATCACGGAATTATTACGAAAGAAAGCCATCGAAGAATGCCATCACCAGTTCCGGGGTTTTACAGCTCAATTTTCACCCGACCAAAGAAGTCAGGAGGCTCCCGCCTAATCTTCAACATGAAACCCCTAAACAAATATATTCACAACGAAATTTCAAGATGGAAACACTCGAAACCATCCGTCTTTCGTTTCAACAGAACGATTGGACAATCACGATAGATCTGGAAGACGCCTACCTTCACATTCCACTCCACCCTGTTATTACCCACTTCTTTCGTTTCATCTACAACCGAAAGGTTTACGAATTCCGTTGTCTTCCCTTCGGACTAAATGCGGCACCCAGAATTTCCACCATGGTCCTAAAACCAATTCTGGCACACCTCCACCAACACCAAATACAAGCTAGTGCCTACCTCGATGACTGGACCTTGAACGACCCAGACCCCGAAAGACTGAAACTCAACAGGGACAAGACCATCTCCTTATTAAACTCACTGGGGTTTGGAGTAAACTTCTTGAAATCCCGCCTTTTCACCAGCCCAAGTCTTCACATTCCTCGGAGCCTTGTTCGACCTTCAGACAGCCCAAATCGGCCCTTCGCCAGACCGCATAGAAGATCTTTTTCTTCACATCCGGCTCTTTCGGAACCAAGCAAGCTTCTTCCCCCGGGAACTGAACTCCCTCATCGGAAAAATGGATGCAATGGCAAACCTCATTCCATACGGCCGATGGATGGTCAGGCCCTTCCACCATCATCGCATCGACAACCGCTCAATCAACCAACTGAAACCGGACGAGCAATGCCCTTTCGGAAAGGATTTTCCCTTCGAAACCCTATTATGGTGGTCCGACATAACAAATCTCAAGAAAACGCTACCACTCCACGAACCCCCACCCAACCTCCTCATCTTTACAGACACTTCGAAAGACGGCTGGGGCACACACCTGGACAACCACGAGATCTCGGCCCTGTGGCCGACATCGTGCGAAGAAAACATCAACATCCTCGAGCTACGGGCAATTCTACTTGCCCTACAACACTTCCTTCCTCACATCCAAAATCGAGTTATCCAGATCCAAGCCGACAACACGACAGCCTTGGCCTACATCTGAAATGAGGGAGGAACGAAATCAAGATCCCTACACCTCTTGACTTACGAGATCTTCAATCTGTGTATCCCGAACAACATCAGCCTGTTACCCTTACACATCCCAGGCAACAGGAATGTGATTGCCAACTCTCTGTCACGCCGGAAACCACCGTCGGGCGAATGGTGCCTCAAGAAATCCATCTGCAAATCTCTCTTCAACATTTGGAGCACACCGATGCTAGACCTATTCGCCACGAAGCAGAATGCCAGACTTCCCCTCTACATCAGCCCGATTCCGGACGAAGGAGCAATAGCGGTCGACACCCTGACTTTCCCATG
>JAHWFP010166319.1:0-18217 GCA_023313725.1 Lithobius niger
CAGTATATCTTCAGCAGTCCTGGAATATTTCTGTAGCAGTTCTGCGGGATTCAACATTACTGGGATTATTTTGCAGCAATTAGGCGGGATTCCTGCAATAATACTGGAGTGATTCAGCAGTTCTGGAATATTTCTTCAGCACTCCAGGAGTAATTCTTCAGCAGCTCTTGGGGATATTATGCAGTAGTTTTATGTGTTTTCTGCAGCATTTCTGGTGTGAGTCTGCAGCCTTTCTGCAGCAGACTTATGGTATTTCTGCAGCAGTTTTGCGATATATTCTGCAGCATTCCAGGTGTGATTCGAGGCACTTCAGCAGCAGTTCTTGGAGAATTTTACAGTATGTGGGGGGAGGGGGAGGATTCTGGGTGTTTCTGTAGCACTTCTGGTGTGATTCTGCAGCCGTTTTGTGCTATTTTGTGCAGCAGTGAAAGTGTGATACTGTGGTTTTTTCTGCAACTATCTTAGAGTGGTTGTACAGAATCTCGATGGAGGAATAGGAATTCTGCCGTATTTTGGGGAGATTCTGGGTGTTTTCTGCAGCATTTCTGGTGTAATTCTGCAGCAATTCTCCAGCAGTTATGAAGTATTTTTTGAAGCAGTTCAAGTGAGGTTCTTTGGTTTTTCTGCAGCAATCCAGGATGTAATTCTGTGGTATTTCTACGGCAGTACTGGAGTGATTCAACAGCAGTTCTGCAGTATTTCTCCAGCAGCTCATGGAAATATTCTGCAGTAGTTTTAGGTGTTTTCTGCAGAATTTCTGGTGTGAGTCTACATCATTTCTATAGCAGTTCTGTGGTGCTTCTGCAGCCGTTTTGTGAGATTTTCTGCAGTAGTTCAAGTGCGGCCTGGGTATTTCTGCAGAATTTCTGGTGTGAGTCTGCATAATTTCTATAGCAGTTGTGTGGTGCTTCTGCAGCTGATTCGTGAGATTTTTTGCAGCAGTTCAGGTGTGGCTTGGGTATTTCTGCAGCAGTCCTGGAGTGATTCTGCAGTAGTTTTGGGGGATTCTATGTGTATTCTGCAGCAATGCTGTGTGAATCTGTAGCATTTCTGCAGCAGTTTTACAGTATTTCTCCAGCATTTCTATGGTAATTCTTGATATTACTGGTTTTATTTTGCAGCAATTATGGGGTATTTCTACAGCAGTTCTGGAGTATTTATGCAGCAGCTAGATTAATTCTGCAGCAGTTCTGGAGAGATTCTGCATTTGCTCAAGGAGTGTTATGCAGTTGTTATAGGTGTTTCTGCAGCAGTCCACGTGTGGTTCTTGATATTTCTGTAGCAGTCCTGAGTGATTCTGCTGCAGCTCTTGAGAGAATTCTGCAAGAGTTTCGGGGTAAATCTTGGTGTTTTCTACAGCATTCCTGGTATGTTCTGCAGAATATCTGCAGCAGTTATGTGGTATATTTACAGAAATTCTGGGGTTATTCAGCAGACGTTTTCATGTTTCTTTCACGTTTCACACACGTGAATGCAAAGTAAACCTCCTTCTGACATCAAGGTTTACATGAGTAACATCAAGGTTTACTGAAGTAAAGACAGAGTCTCACGTTTTACGTTTTCACGTTTTCACGTTTTCGTTTGTCTTTTTACGTTTTCACGAAAACCAAAAACTGAATCACTCCAGTATTGTTGCAGGAATCCCACCTAATAGCTGCAAAATAATCCCAGCAATGTTGATGTATTACCACAGAACTGCTACAGAAATACTCCAGGACAGCTGGAGATGTACTGTACAGTCACACCTGGTGTTCTGCAGAAATACCACAGAAAAACACCTGGTCTGCTGCATAAAATACCACAAAACTGATACTGAATCACCCCAGTACTGCTGCAGAAATACTACAGTACCGCTGCTGAATCGCTTCAGAACTGCTGCAGAAATGCTGTAGAATCACAGCCGAAATGCACGTAAAACACTCAGAATTGCCCCTAACTACATCAGAATTTGCCTAAGAGCTACTGACGAAATGCACCGAAATGCACCATACATTTTGCAGAAAACACACAGAATCACTTAAAACTGCTGTAGAACTCCTTGAAGACCTGGCACAGAAATGTTGCAGAAAACACGCAGAATCCATCCAAAACTATTGCCGAATTCATCCAAGAGCTGCTGCAGAATCACTATAAAACTGCTGCAGAAATACAACAGTTCCATGCATGAACTACTGCAGAAATACTGCAAAACCGCTACAGAAATACTCTAGAACTGCTGCATAATTACCCCACAACTTCTGAAGAATCACTCCAGGACTGCAAAAAAGCCCCATTATTGCTGCAGAATTATCGTAGAATAGCTAAGAATTACACTTGGAACCATTTTGAATCACCCCAGAATTACTACAGATACATCCCAGAACTGCTACAGAATCACTCATGATTACTGCAGAATTACCCCAAGAATTACCACAGAACCGCTGCAGAATACCCCTCCTGAATTGCTGCAGATCAATTCTTAGTATGTACATGTGTAACTCAATATGTAACTCACTGGCTAGGTTTCCTTGAGTGAGAGGTTTACTTGAGGAATGATGATGTTTACTCGACTTTCAACCCTCCCATTTTCTTACACCAATCAAGTTAACCTCCCACTAAAGTAACTGCCCAACTCGAATAAACGTCCCCAATCAAGTAAACCTCTCACTTAAGTAAACCTCCCACTCAAGTCAACCTTGTCAGTGAGGTCAGTTTCCTTGAGTGAGGTAGGTTTCCTCATGTACGTATATACTATCACACTACGTGTGATGGACAAGCCACTCAACGCTGCTGCTTGGGGCAGGGCTCATTCCCGAGACAAAAAACAATGACCAATGCGCATGCTCACATGACGTCACTTCCCTCTTGGCGGCGTGCTCTGGCTTGCTCGGCGTCCATTTTCTAATTGTCGGTTCGATGTGGAATGTTTTTGACGACGTGGTCGTTCGCTGCTGCAACCTGTATCGGATATCAAAAATAATAAGCGCTGTTCAAACTGAAGTTTAATGATGGTATGGAACGTTCAGCGGGAAAGGTACCGCGCAAAAGGTTAGCAGTGGGCTGTAGAATTTATTCGATTTATTCTAACGTATCGTTGCTTGTTGAAAGGCCTGGCCGGCGGAAATCCACTACCCGGCATGAATGAACGGCCGACGCGCATAGGCAACTTGCGGCGAATATTGTGCGTAAATTTTGTGTGTGGTAGTTCGCTGCTTCATAGTTGTCAACCTGTATCGTACCTCAAAATAACCAGCACTGTTCAAACTCAAGTTTGATGCTGGTATGCAACGTGCAGCGTGAAATTTACTGCGCGAAAGGTAAGCAGAGGATCGGAGAATTTATTCGATCCGTACTTTCCATACCTAGCCACAATGTTGATAGGCAGACGCGCATAGGCTACAGAAAAGTGTGATGGCACGTTGCAGCGAACGTTATGTGTAAAATTGGAGAAAAAAATGCAATAAAATTCGATGGAGGGGGAATATGCTTTTACGACAATATTGGTGTATTTGAAAGCAAAACCAAATATCGTTACGTAGCTTATTTGACTTCTCTTCTATTCTCTCACCACCTCTCTTCCCCAAAGCGAAATTCCATTTCTTTCCTCGTTCGGAAAAATGTATGAAGAAACCGCAAGAAAAAAAAACAGTGATACGCAATGGTAAATACTGAGGGAAAAAAATATGTGGAGGACGTTTTTTTTAGTAGGCCGTAGCCCGCATTCTTATTTAATTACTGTGTTCTAACGGGTTACAGCATACACTTACTTAATGCACTTTATTCCCCCAATTTCTCCCCCCCCCCCTCCTCGACAATAAAGAAATAATTTTATTATTATTCCTATTCCCACACTGGAAGAACTCTTACACAAGCGACCAAAAGTAGCTTGCCAGTAAAAATATAAACAAGCACCCGTTGTAGCAGTTTCACTGCAGTTGCATTTATTTGGGAAAAAAATGCAGAAGCGGAGCAACCCCCCCCCCCCAAAAAAAAAAACTAAAAAACCTTATTTTGTTTTTTTTTTTTTTTTTTAGGAAAAAAGTAAGGCACCACAACTCCCTCCCCCCACCTCCCCCCCCCCAAAAAAAATTTATTATCTGTTTCTTGATTTGGACAGAAGAAGTAGGAATGAGCAATTTCCTCTCCCCCTTCACCCATCCCCCACAAAAAAAAAAGTGGTACACTTCCTTTCTTGGAAATAAAATAAGTAGGAAGGAACAACCAAAACAAACTGCAGTTCTTCCTTTGACCGCTACGTTCTCTTAGTTTGTTAAACGTCATTGTAACTATCGAACGTAGTTGAGACACGTGCTATCTTGCCCCGCACGCGGTGTAAGCATTAGAAAATGGCCGCCACAGGAAGTACACGCCCTTCCTCACGCTCGCGTGAAGAGTGGCTACTCCAGGGCTTCCAGCTCCATGGTTTCCTTGAGTGAGGTAGGTTTACTTGAGTGAGGCAGGTTTACTTGAGTGAGAGGTTTACTAGGGAGTGAGGTTGCTCATTCGTCATTAGCACTATCCTGAAACGAGGGTAGGTTTACTCGAGGATTTGCTGCTCTGCATGATTCATGCGATTTTTCTGCACCGGAGGGGGGGGGGGGGGTATGTCTGTCCTCATATCGCAAATCCCCACTACTTTTGTTAACCCTACATCCGGGCTTGTTCAGGATAAGATTCCAACACTGGTCAGCCGAAGACTCGGCAAATAATTTTGGCCAATCAATGGAACGCAGGTGCACCCTCAACCTATCAAAATTAACCCATAACCGCCTGAAAAAAACTTCCAGACCCTTATGGACTCGGGTCGGTTCTCGGATTCGAACCGGCATTCTCTTGATTTGGAGCCGACGACGCTGACCACTGGGCTGTGACTGCCCGCTTTGCTCGGGGTCCCCGGGGACCCCTCACAAAGCTCGCGCTGGGACTTAGTTTTTCGCTGTTATACGTTGAAGGCGTACGTTCTTATCTATAGGCGGTTATGGGTTAAGTTTCAATGATATTTGTTGCAGTAGGTCGTAGATTGATATTGACATTAAAGCAAGATATTGAAACGTACAATACTGATTGTTGCTGCAAATTTTGTTCTGAACGTACGTCTCATGGATTGTTCGGTCGTTTTCCAGAATCAAAAGAACTTTATTGTCTCACCATGTTTCGGTTTGTCAAAGAGCTGAAACAGACCCAATTCGACAAACGCGTCAAGAAAAAAATCGAGTAGTTATACTTGTAGCATTAAGTAATTCCTAGTGGGCAGTGTATTAAATCACAAGGATGAGGTTATTTTTTGGTATTTATGGAGTTTAAGCGAACCACAATAAATTGATCGATTTTGGTACGTACCGACATAAATTTTATTCCTCTTCTCATTTCACGTTACAAAAATAGGGGAACTGTTTTTTTGATTATGTAAACACGTTTTTTAGCTCTCCAAACACGTTTTTTAACCACGTAACACGGTGGGCCCGACCGTGTAAAGTGGCGGCCATGTTCTGGGATTCAAAGTAGCACGAAAAGTTGGCATCGCGATAACGGAAAGATGTTCCAAACCATGCTGTCTGCGTTTTTTGTTGTTATTCTTTTTAGGTTAGGTTAGGTTAGGTAGGGTAGGTTAGACTAGATAGGTTAGGTTTGTTAGGTTAGGTAATTTCCGTCTAACAAACGCTTTCATTGCGATGGAAATCAGGTTTTCTCGTTACTGTCTGCTGCGATATGGGCGGCGCTTCAACACGATCGTAACTATCATTTTACGTGTTTTCAATGTTTGTTTTTACACCTTAAAACCCGCTTCCCCCTGGTTTTTTAATGTGATTTGGCAAGAGGATGATGATATGCGTCGATTAGTAAAAAAATTGAGTGATTTGGAGTGGTTCGCTTAAACTCCATAATTACCAATTTTTTATGAGGATATTGATGAAAAGAGGAGCACATCGTGATCAACGATTCCACAACGCTTCCATTTAGGGATATTGATAATCACTAAATTTAAGTTGAAATCAGGGAATGAAAAACACATAGCTTAACGTTAGAGGCAGTTTTGCTACCAACAAACTGAACATGAATCCTCCTGTACTGCAACAATAATCCCTCTGCTCTGGAACCATGGTCCCGATACGAGAGTGAAATACTAGAATACCCCCTATCAACATGGCATCGCCAACCAACATGAGCCAGAGAGATCACGGTAAATTAGACAACCTCTTGTTGTTCTTGTTCTAGGGATGCACATTTGGTCTGTACAGGCACTATCTAAAATCATGGGATTGTGCTCATGTCATACGTCTTGTGCCTATTCAAAGTTATCTTCGAAAGAGCCATCACATGCCAACTGAAAGAATGCTATTTGCTGATTCAATAAAACAAGTTCTCCTAACGATAAATTTACCTAAACCACACAAAGCAATGCAAAGCTAGTATCGGTGTAGATAACATTCCAATTCGAATCCTGAACACAGACGACTCCTACATGATCAATGCTATTCCTCATTAATAAATACTAAAGGTATAGCATTTTGTGCATGAGCAGGAGCTAATGTTCCGTGTAGGAACGGCACCTTGTGTTCAGTGTAGATATGAAACCTACATCATATAGGGTACATATGCTCCCGTTATTTGGTGTAGAATTGAATCCAACAAATAAATTCTTGTTCAATATGTTCTTTTAAACTGACATGTCTGCCATTTGGAAAATTTCAATTTCTTTCATTTGCACGTAGACGAAGTGGTAGATGCCATTTAGTATAATGAACCCACCATGGTTGTTGTTAACGTGTATGGGTGCCATTTTAAAATTAGGTGACCATCTTGAAATTATGGTAATTATTCTCGGATTTCCTTCAAATTTAGAATGTAGACGAAATGGCATTAACGGCACCAAAAACATTATCGGTGGGGATATCCAGTTGAGGTCTAAACTAGCCCCGGATTAGCTTAGCCCTGGACCTAACTAGCTCTGACCTGGGAGTTAGTGGAATAAAGAAAAAAGTTGGTGATATCCATGTTGAACTAAGTTAAGGTTTTGTTAACTCTTTACTCCTTAGCCCTCGACCTTAGGCTAAATTAGCCCTGTTAATGTGTTGTTAAAACTCAGGAATAACGCTAATACAAAATGGATATCACCGCTTTTTACAGCTCGGGGCTAACTGCTCAGTGCTAAGTTAGTCCTCGACCTTCAGGCTAAATATTGCTTAGCCCTCAACTTATTTCGTGATGGATATCACCATTTTCCCTTATGACCGAGGTTGCTTTTTCGAAGCTAACAAAGAGGTTTGTTTCAACTAGCAGTAGTTTTAAACAAAATTTGTGAATAATTATGACGTATCTGATCGCATAATCTTTACTGGATGCTAGAATGCGCATTATTAAAACAAACTGACAATGTTTACGAGATTACTTGCGATGAGAGTTAGTTGCGTCATTACTTCGAAGCCATAGAGTTAGAAATAATGTGTAACTGAGACACGGAGATACTAATACCTTTCTTTTTGACACACCTTGAGAAATCGGAGAATTAATTAATTTTTCCATCACCCTCGTTATTTAGTTGGCGGCTTTTCGTCTCAGAGAGACTTAAAGTGCCAATTTAGCCTTCCGTGTATCAGATCATGATCGATTGATCGTAGTAAACAAAACCACTTAGTGAAACAAAAATGAAATGACTGCCGGTATTCATTTGGAATAAAGAAATCCACCCCAAATAATCCATAAGCTAAATAAATTAATCGATTAAAAATTGCAAAGAATTCTTTCGTGATTGCTACGCAAGTTTGTATTTTACATCGTATTTTTTATTTGCAATTTTTTTGAACAATTCGGGCCTTCAATTCTTTCACGAACTAAGCGAGGCTAAGCTTATTGCGTGAATAAGTCTAATTATTATTTTTCTTCTGTTCCCCTTCCCACCTGAAAAGCATCCACCGAAAACAACTGATCTTCGCAGTCACCGGAGCATGTGTTATCTGTGCACATCTCAAGCTTTACGCGACGAAATTTGTTTGCCGATTATGGCCGCCATTGATTTTTTTTTTCGATTAAGATTGTTGCGGCGAATAATCGAAGTTTATGTTTTAAGAGCCATTGTGCGTCATGTATGGCCGTATTGCGTTAAAAAAAAGTACAAAGAAGACTGAGCAAGTTCAAGATGAATATTCTTCAGCCACAGTGAGTATTACCATAAATCCTCTATTTGTGGTCCGGTCGTTTATTGTAGCCAGTCTGTAATTGTAGCCGGGTGTTTTTCCATTCTTGAATTAGTACTAGCCGGTCTGTAATTGTGGCCGGGTCTTCATTTGTAGCCGGGTCAAAGTGACTTGTTTTTGAAAACTACTCATTTATTAATGGTTGCTGCCATGTTTATGATTTATGAAAGCATAATAGTAAAAAGCATTCATGTGATATTATTTACCATTTTTAATGTCAGGCACGTGTTCTACATGTATGGATCCCATAAATTTCTTTTGGACATTTGTAGTAGCTGGTCTCTAGTTGGGGCCGGGTCTCTAATGGTAGCCGGTCAGAATGGCTCGATTTTTAACCGGTAGCCCGGGCTACAAATAGAGGATTTACGGTATTTAAAAAGTTGTATGTCTACCCGACGGACGATGGTACATTATTATAGAAGCATACTGACGAAGTTTTGGCAGTTGCTAGGCCGTAAGGCAACCATAAAAGTGTACAGAAGTGTTTCAATAACTGTACAGAAACGATTTTATTTTGAAGGCTATGACGTTTTAGAATTCAGTGACTATTCCAATTCGGAGTGGAATGAGATGTTTAGGTATCAGGAAAATGAAGAGACAGCCGGTGATTCTGGCAGTGAAGCCTAGTCGGGCAGCCGTACCGACTAGATGCTTATATATTCTCTTCCAGGTTAATTCGACTCTGTTTCAAGTTTTCTTCGTAAGAATGAATAGGTTTCTATTTACCATGGTTTTATAACTATAATAAAAATATGTTTTATCTTCTTGTTAATGACAAGTATATGGTTGTATCTGTTTATTTTGTGTGTGTATTTTACTCTTTGGCGTTTTGTATATGAATCGTTGTGAGAAGACCACCCTTTTGTGGTAAAAAAAAAAACGGTTATGTGACAGTTACTTCATTGCCAGTTATTTCAGCAATTCAAGAAATTTTCGAGAACTGCACATTAAGACTTATTTAGACGAGATGAGACCGAGATAAGATCGAGTTCTCGTCTCGTCTCGACTGAATGCAGTCCTAGAGAATATAAAAAGGCCTAGAAAAATGCGGAAAATTTATGTTTGAACTGTAACGAAAATTATGATAATTATAATTAAACAGGACGGAAAGCCAAATGGGCTCTAAGTGTTAAATAACTACGGATGCAAGTCTATTGCCTTTTAGACTTGAATGTAAGACTGCCTGAGCAGGTAATTGAACCCACGACCTTTGAAACCAAAGGTCGAGGTCCTACCCGCAAACACGGCCAATTTTCGATATGGCTTAGCTGTAGGACTTCGAAAAAGTCATGGGTTTAATGCCCCCTCAGGCATTCTGACATTTAACGCCAAAAGGCAACATAAATAGGTTTGTATCCATATTTATTTAATATTTATCAAAAGTTTCCAAGTTGTTTAGGCAACCCTCCTATCGGAATCACTGTACGTTTCTCATGTGTTAAAAAGTAACAAAGGGGAAAAAATACATTCTCCGAAGAAGAAACAGCATTGGTGTGTGCCGTACTTTTTAGTTGCAAAATTTTTAGTAGACTTAAATTTTCCATCAGGCATGGACACTTTTTTTGGAATGAAATCTCTTTACAGTAAAGGTAGTTTGGCTGTTTTCAGCTATCTGTGGATAAATAACAATGCGACGGAAAAGGCTGAAACTTATTAGATTGTGAGACTTTGATCGCCAGACAACATAAAAGTCACTGTTAGCGACACAGCTTAACGTTTTTTTGTTGAAAAAACGACGTGAATAACGTCGATATTTGCCTAATCAAGACACACGCTAGTGTGTCGCCCGCCAAGATAAAACGGTAACATCCAGATAATATGTATATATATGAGCATGGCGGCCACTAGACACGTTGTGTCTTTACAGCAAAGGTAGTTTGGCTGTTTTCAGCCATCTGAGGATAAATAACAATGCGATAGAAAAGGCTGAAACTTGTTTGTTCGTGAGACTTTGGTTGCCTGACATCATAAAAGTCACTGTTAGTGACACAGCTTAACGTTTTCTTGTTGAAAAACCACGTGAATAACGCTGATATTTGCCTAATTACTAACTACTAACTTCTAACTACTACTAACTACTAACTACTGGTAACGCTTTTTTTGTATGACGAAAATAAATTCTTCCATGCGGTGAATAAAGCTGGTTCTTAGCTCATTTTTTGGTATTGGTCTGTAGATGTGCCCTTTTCATAGGGACCTTTCCAATTGAAACAACTACAACATTGTGACATCAAACTAAGCAACCATAGACAACCTCTTAGCACATCATCACACTCGACTAGTTAGGGAGCATCAAACGACCAAATTGATTGTTTTACATTGTTTTCAACATTGTTATTATGCAACAATGCCAAAACTGAACATTAAATAAATCCGTGTGTTTGCAAGGAGATACTGCAGTACTAATAAGAAAAAGAACATTTTGCCGGTTCCCAGCCAGGCCGGTTAAAATGGTTTCTGTTTGCCTAAAACATACTTAACCTGTTAATTTTAGCATTACATTGTCCCCAATGTGATGTGGTCCCCTGGAGGTTTCTTCGGCTGTGCAGCCGCCTGCTTGCATCCCCCACTCCACCTGCACGGTGTAGTCCTCCCTTATAAAAGCGAGAGCACGGACGCTTTCGGCATTTATTTTCCTCTCAATGTGTCAGGCGGTGACTCGAGAGGGGAGGTAGGGCGGGAGTTAGGTTAAGTACGTTTTAGGCAAAAAGAAACCATTTTTAGCCGGCCTGGCTGGGGGCCGCCGACAAAATGTTCTTTCTTATTTACCAAAACATCTAATCTGTTAATTTTAGCATTAACAGGAGACCTCGTCAAAGATTGGTGGTGGGCACCGCCTTGACGGGCACCCCGGGATGCAAGCAGGCTGTCCCCCAAAAAATTGTTAAAAACTTCGCACTTGTTCAGAACAGGTGATGAACCTCGAAGTTTGGTCTCTTGCCTTCTTCTCCGGTTGGCTTGCTTCCATCATGAATGGCTAGCCTCCATCGTGGTTGGCTTGCTTCTGCTTTATTCTGAGTGCTTAACGGGGATTGACTACTGCACTGGCTGCAACGATGGGTCCCAGCCAGTGTAGTCCGTTTTCTTTCTTGACATTTCCCTCAGGTTGTGTGAGGTGAAGGTCGTTGAGTTCCCTCAAGATGCTGGTGCGAGGACCACTTCGGTCGGAAGGCTTTGTAGTGGGTTAACAATGTGGAGATTGCCCTGATTGTTATAAGTTACTATGTAGGTCATTCAAATCCTGTGTGGTCCCATTGCTGCGGACATTTCGTCAGATTACCAGTCAGTGAAGAGAAGAAGTTGGTTCCTTTCTTCTCATCGGTTTTAAGCTGAGTTTGTGTTATGTCGATCTGGTTCATCTCTGAGAATGTTTGATGAAGTAGTTTATGGGTTTTAGGTGGAGGGAGCTGTCTTGCGAAACCTTGTGTGGTATTCCCATCAGAAAAAAGTTGGACAATGGAACAACCCGGGTGGTTGTTATACAACTAGATGTTAGTCATTTGTACTCAACTGAGCGGAGCCAGCAGAGATGCGGTGGTCTTCGAGAAGTTCGAAGAAAACTTGTGTTGGTTTTAGGTCTAGGCGTTGGGTTTTCCTCGGAGCCAAATGGCCGAAGGAGTTGGATGAGTGAAGGGCACCGTCGGCCGAAGGGCTGATCGCCGAAGGAGACTGAATTCGTGGGGCGAAAGGGAGCCATTGGTCTGTTAGCTGCGAAAGGAAGGTGTGAATGGATGAGCTTGGCCGGGGAATTCTTGTTGGTTGACGGGCCAGGGTAACAGGAGTTCCGGTCAAGACGGACATGACGGGCGGATCGCCGAGGGAGGCTAGTTTTGTGAAGCGATCCCGGGAGGCATCTGGAATGGAGCCATGGTGTGTCAGCTGCAAAGGGAAGGCGCGAGCGGGAGACCTAAGCCGGGAACATCGGTTGTGAGACCGTGACATCAGGAGTTCTGTAGGTGAAGGACATGGGTGGCCGAAGGACGAGGGGAACCAGGGCATTTCCTGCGTCGTGCGCAGAAGGAGCGAGGTGGACGATGGGGAGACTAGAGCACGCAGGCGGGGTCCGGCCGAAGGGCCGAAAGGGCCGAAGCGCTGGAAAAGTGTGGTTCGGTCCCGGGAGACAACGGGAAGGGAGCCACGGTGCTCTTGGTTCCAACGATGAGCTGGATGAAAGGTTATGATGAACAGCCGAAAGGCAGGGGTAAGACACCAATCTGGACTGACGGAAGGTGGAACGATCCCGGGGGATGGGAAGGGAGCCCTGATGTTAATCGGACGAATGGCGAAGAACCAGCTGGGATGAGCGCCCCAGACGAAGAGATGCAGCGGACGAATGTCCGAACTGCAACCCGAGAAAGGGTGGCGAATAAACGGGGTCTTTCGGCCAGTAAATCGTGGTGGTCCTTGAGGTTGTCGGTTGAGGAAGGGCTGGATCGGAAGCGACGAACAAGGACGAAGGGCGAAGGGATAAGGAGTCGGCGATCATCGATGAAGGGTGGCCAGTAGCAGATTTTCGGCCCGGCGAAGGGACAAAGCAGAAGAGGGTCCATCCCTCCTATGGTGTCCACAGGCGTGTGAAAAGAAGGTTTGACCACTTTCTCTTCGGTGAAGGCAAGACATCGAAAGTAGCGTTGAACAGGGTGGATATGCAGTCGAGGATGGATCTGTATGGGTCGGAATGCGACATGTTGATGGACGTTAGGCTGGCGAAGGGATGGGCGTGAGTAGTTGAGCTTGGCCGGGATGGAGATTGCCAAGATGCGTTGAGCGGGACGTGGGATCATGACACGGCGGGAGCAAGACAGGTGAAGGTCACTGCTAGCTGAAGGGAGTTGAAATGTGGAGCAGTCCCGGGAGACAACGGGAAGGTAGCCACAGTGTTTAATCTGGCGAAGGGATGGTGTGAACGGCAGAGCTTGACCGGGAAACGTCCAGTGGGTCGTGGGGCCGTGAGACATCGGGACTTCGTGAGGTGACGGACGTAGGCGGCCGAAAGGCAAAGGGAGCCACAGCATTTCCTGTGTGCCGTGCAGTGATGGGACGAAAACTGAAGGCGTTGTCCGCCAAAGGATGGAGGACCCAAGGAGCCGAAGGCAGGCGGGGTCCGGCCAAAAGGCCGAAAGAGCCAAAGGGTTGGCGGAGGTGTGGATCGGACTCGGGAGACAACGGGAAGGTAGCCACGGTGTATTCGGTTCCGATGATGAACTTGATGGGAGGCCATGATAACAACCGAAAGGCAGGGGTGAAAGACCAGCCTGGACTAACGGAAGGTGGAGCGGTTCTGGGAACAACGGGAAGGGATCCACGATGTTTTCGGATGAAATGTGAAGAACCAGCAGAGATGAGCGGCCACCCGGGCAGCAGCTCGAGACCAAGAGATGGCAGGCTCACGTAGCCGTCATTCATATGGGGAGTACCGTGCATGCGCATGCGCGGTTGGATCACTGAGGCGGCCATCCAGCAGCTGCGTTGAGGCTATTATGTTAAAGATGACAGGTGTTGGATATTTTGCAGTGAAAAATGACGATTTGTCTTGGATAAGACGAACATCAGTGTGGATGGCCACTGTTGTCTTTATTTACTCGAGGTTCGAATCCAGTCACAGTGAGGGCAATTAGTAAGTGAAGCTGATAGTTTCTGACTTGGTTCTTCCCTCAAAATGTGGGTTTTAGCCACGAATGAGACGAGCACCAATGTGAGCAGCAACTGTTGTCTTGATTTCCACTCGAAACGTGAGGTCAGTCACGGCCGAGACTATCAGCAAGCGATGTCGATGGCTTCAGGCGTGATACTTACCTCAAAACGAGATTTTAATCACGAATGAGGCGGGCATCAGTGTGGATAGCGACTATTGACTTGATATTCGTTCGAGGCGTGGGGTCAGCCATGGTCGAACCAAGCAACAAGAGATCGAGAGCTTCCGACCTGACTCTTTGCTCAGAACGTGGGTTTTTTTTTTTTTTTTTGTATTAGTCACGTTGAGGCGAGCAGCGGTGCGGACAGCAGCTAGCGACTTGATTTTCATTTGAGACGTGGGATCAGCCATGGACGAGACAAGTAGTGGGAAATGCAGATGGCTTCCAACTTGGTTCTTCACTCAAAACATGGGATTTAGCCACGAGTGAGACGAACAGCAGTAGACAGCAACAGTTGACTTGATTTTCGCTCGAGACGTGGGGTCAGCCAAGAGAGAAGCAGCAAGAGGTGCAAACGGCTTCCGTCATGGTTCTGTTCTTCACTCAAAAAGTGGGATTTAGCCACGAGAGAGACAAGCAGCAGTAGACAGCAACAGTTGACTTGAGTTTCACTAGAGACGTGGGGGTCAGCCACGGTCGAGACAAGCAGCAGGAGGTGCAGATAGCTTCCAACTTAAATCATCACTCCAAGCTTGAATTTTAGCCACGAATGAGACGAGCGGCAGTGTGGACAGCAACAGATGACTTGATTTTCGCTCGAGACGTGGGGACGGCCACAGGCGAGAAAAGTAGCAAGAAACGCGGATGGCTTCCAACTTGATTCTTACTCAAAACGTGGGTATTAGCCACGAATGAGACAAGCAGCAGTATGGTCAGAAGCTGTTGTCTTGAATTTCACTCGAGACAAGGGGTAACCCTGGTCGAGACAAGCTGTGGAAAACAGGAACAGTCTTGGCTCTTCACTCGAACGAGGTGTAGACACGAACGAGACGAATGTCCAGGATGAAAGCTGCAGTGTAGACTACCTGTCGGAGGCAAGTCGACTCAGTTAAAAATTGTGAGAGTCAGCTTCTCTGGAAAGAAATCATGTTGGTATCACAAGATGGGGGCGTCAATCTTGAGTCTTGACCCAGTTGTTTGAAAACTTGATCGATGACAACGAGTAACCAAAGCACGGTAGCAGTTTCAATCGTTGTCGGAAAAAATCGAAACGAGTGTTGGACGGGTTGCCTACAACACATTACGTCCGGGAATTTGGTGCAGGAAGCGGCCGAAAGGGCTAGAGCTCCGTCGTGGCGTGTCGGCGGGAAGGGCGGAGGCCGGTAGGGGGCAGCATAGAGTTAGATATATTGTATTGTTACACCAGAGAGGGAACATTCGATTCAAATCCTGTCCGTGCGTAATCACCGCCGCCAGGAGCCAGGTCGGCGCCACCGTCGATTTGAGAACGATTTCGTTCGGAGTAGAGGTGTGCGCACCAACAGTCAAATCAAACGCAACTTACGCCGCCACCAGCAGATTAGAACCCTGTCATTGCTGTTACTAGTTAGTTAGTGTCAAAGTTGAGATACTAAAAGATGAAGTACAAATTTATTTATGCTTTCGAAATAACTGAATTACTTGGAACTTGAAACAACATTTGGCAAATTGGAAACATTATGGTTCATTGTGGTGCGCTTTATTGCTCTACATGCTAAAAATGAAATACAATCAAGTTGGATTATTTCATTTTGCAACAGCAAATGCGAAGTCGAACAGTAGAGCAATGGGAGGGGGCGGGATGATAGGCGGCAGCCCCCCTCCCCCCCACCCCCCCCCCCTCCCCCCCAAAAAAACCTAATAAAACTAGCCGAGTGGGAATAAAAATCGCGAGAATGGTTATTTGCGATTTTCCTCAAATTTTGATGAGGCCGTACATGGCATATGGACCGGTCATTATTTATGGCTGGTAGGGGTCATTAAGTGTTTGGACCCTTTCGGGATGGGGTGGGGGGTGGGGGGAGGAGGGACCATACATTTTTCCGGTCCCATCAGGGCGGGGGGGGGGGGGGGTCAAAACACACTGACCAACTGGAAGAAAAAGTCACTTTTGGACCTCAAAAATAGAACTTAATTTCAGCAGTCAAAATTTGTAAAACGCTTCACCCCCACCATCATGTTAGTGTTTACAAGCTTTTGAAGCTATTATTACCATTACTGCAAGTCTAGTTTTTACAAAAAACTTCGTAGAAAAGCCTTGGCACCTTGCTTCTTCTTACCTTCAGGTGCTGACTATGTTACGGATGTGTGCCCCCAACCAAACATTCGACAAGAGATGGCTGTAACGAACATTTTATAGAACATGTTTAACTTAACATATCTTTTCGTTAAAGACGAGACACGTTTCCTTACAACTAACGATAACTGGAGGAGTGGAGAGCAATTTACTTATTTGGCTACAGCACTAATCTGCAGACAGTCGCAATCGGTATACGGAAAGTGGTGGTGGTGGGGGGTTACATTATTTTTGGACCTTGATGGGGGGGGGGGGTCGAGATTTTTTTCAGGGTCTTGAAAAGGAGGGGTCATCGAAAATTTGGTGGTCACAATTTCATTTCCTCCGCCTTTCCCCCCTCCCCGGCCATAAATAATGACCAGTCCATAAAGCGAGAATAAAAATACATTAAAAGTAAGGTGGTCACACTTTTTCTAGCAGGGGGTGCAAAGCAAGGCGTAAAATTTGAACCCCCCCCTCGAAAAAAAAAAATGTTTACGTTACTGATGTGTCAAGTGAAGTTATTTTTCGCTTTAGGTTATAACAAGCAATTAAATTCGTGTTCTGTGTCGTCTGCTTCCGTCTTTATGTTTGTTGCATCGTCTGCTTTTATTTTTCTATCAGCTCAAGAAGTGTGTTTCGACGAATTATTAGGAAGTTAATTTCGGCCGTTTCAAATTTTACCAAGCTAAAAATATCAGGTTGCAATACCGCGACTTAGTTTAATCAAGTCGTCGTTTGCTTACCCGTTATATTGAAACTAACGCATGCAATACAACGAAATCGATACACGCCTTTTTCTCAATGGGGTCGCCATCTTGGAAATCGGACGCGGACAAGTAAAGCTGAAAGAGCCATCCCCCTGGGGGGCAGTGTTCTCATCCGAATGCCGTAGGTGCAGGTGCAGCCAGTCGGAACGGTGGTGAGCGTCGGAGAAGGTTGACGTTGTCAGCTTGGGCACGGACTTCGGCAGTTGCAGGTGAGGCATTCCGTTCGGCAACTTGGAGCGAAGGGAGTCAACGGAACCGGACGAAAGGCGGGGAACAGAGTGACGTGAGGCGTTAAATGGCACGTTCGCTGGAGGAAAATGAAAGCCGAAAGCGTCCGCGCGAGTCAGGGTACTTTACCTGTGGACGCGTTCGGCTGGACGTGCCAGGTTCCAGCATGAAACAACGTGTGGACGCGCGAGGCTTCCAGTATGAAACACCGTCCGAGGGGGCGCGCTTCGCGCGCTTATCATATACAACCTAAACAGTATCCAATTCTAACCTAACCTAACCTAACCTAACCTAACCTAAGCATTTATGAAACAAGTAAGCGAAATAACTCGCTAACGTCATAATTTGCTGACATCATAACTTGCTAACCTCAGCATCTGCCACCAGGATCGCTACGACTCCAGCATCCAAGTCGTCGACGGGCATGCCCCAACTGCATCCAGCCTGTCGCATCCAGAGGTAAAGTACCCTATATGGTCCGCGCTCTCGTTTTTTATTATAGAGTTAGATATATTATATTGTTACACCAGAGAGGGAACATTCGCGTCAAAGCCTGTCCGTGCGTAATCACCGCCGCCAGGAGCCAGGTCGGCGCCACCGTCGATTTGAGAACAACTTCGTTCGTACTAGAGGTATGCGCCCCCAACAGCCCAATCAAACGTAACTTACGCCGCCGCTGGCAGAATCGGATCCTGTTATCGCGTTTATGGGTTAGTTAGTGTCAAAGAGTTACTAAAAAATGAAGTATAAATTTATTTATGCTTTCGAAATAACTGAATTACTTGGAACTTGAAACAAAATTTGGCAAATTGGAGACATTATGCTTCATTGTAATGTGCTTCATTGCTTTACATGCTAAAAATGAAATAAAATCAAGTTGGGTTATTTCATCCTGCACAGCAAATGTGAAGTAGAACAGTAGAGCAAAGGGAGGGTGCAGGGTGGTAAGGGGTAGCCCCCTTCCCCACCCGCCCCCAAAATAAACCTAACGAAGCGAGCCGAGTGGGAATAAAAATCACGTCGAGCCGATTGGGAAAACGGTTATTTGATATTTTCTTCAAAACTTTGATGAAACCATACATGACGTATAGGACC
>JAHWFP010166320.1:0-25649 GCA_023313725.1 Lithobius niger
TCCTCAGACAATTCAGAGGCGCGCAACACATCTACAAAAACAAAGGCTTCTAATGAATGATCAACAATACCAAAATGATAAAAATGTATCCAACAAAAGCTGACTAGAAATTCATAAATTTGTTTCTAGGAAAAAGGCTTAACTGTTCAAGCGGCAGTTCAGTGGTGCATCCAGAATCAAGCTTTGGGAGTTGCGATGCCACCAGCTAACAATAAAAATAAAATTTTGCACTTTCTTCTTCTATCAACATAAAGATTACTAAGAAAAACGTCAAGTCCGCCGTAAAAAAGGGGGTTATATGATTGAATTTTCACTTTGTTAAAATGTACACGGATAAAAATTGAATGATTTTTAATTGAAATAATCAAATGTACAATTGAGAAAATTGCATCCGTTTAAGTGCTGTTGTGACTTACGTTTTAAATATACGATTTGTGAAACACAACAGCACTTAAACAGATGCAATTTTCTCTATTGTACATTTGATTATTCAATTAATAATCATCCAATTTTTATCCGTGTACATTTTAACAAGTGAAAATTCCATCAAATAACAGGCTTTTTTACGGCACACTTGATGTTTTTGTTAGTAATCCATGTACCTTTTTGAAGACTATGGCGTCGCGCTACAAAGGTTTATGAATGCATTGTTGTTGGCCCCTTTGAAACAATTTCAGTAAGCTGCATCTACGAAATAAATGCGCTATTCTATCGTTTCTAGCTACCAATTTCGAGCAACGTAGCTTAAGTTTGGTTTAAATCTATCCGCGTTTAGTTGAAACAATTAACAATTAACTTTTTAGCAAAGACATAACACATGCACGAAGAATGGATCTGGAGTTTGCTGTGGCATCGTTCCCTAATTACAATGGTTAAAACAATGTAAAACAATCAAAAATATCTTTCAGGGTCCCATAACTCAGGAATGGCTCGACCAATCGAAAAAATGGTCTCTGTCAGGATGAAGACCAAGGAAATTTCTGGCTTAGATCATGTTTCAGATTTTAGGTAGGTGCAGTAGTTTTTTCTGAAACTGTAAATCTCTCGTAATTCCCGATTGTTAGGTCTTACGAAGATAACAAGAGGTACGTAATAATAATAAATTCGTACCGGCCGGCACTAATTCAATCTAACTACAACACATAAAAGCAATAATGAGCAAAGTAAGGGAGTCCACACAAGATATATGGTCTGAAAGCTATTTAATTCAATTATTTAGGGTTAGGGTTATTCCTCCGTTAAATTAAGTTAAATCATCGAAATAACTAAGTTAAAGCACTCTTAATTACCAGGGACCAAAGCTTATAAGGAAGGGGGCTCTTAGATAAGATGCGCTGTGATGTCCTTGGCATGGACACAACTAAGCCCAGCGTGGGCACCAATGGTAATGACTGACACGAACTACCAGAGTGTAGGCTACAGCTGATAAGACAATTGGCTTCCTGTTTACTCCTCCTTAAATATTATTACAACAGGAAGTCATGTGATATAATAAATGCTATATACATTGAATGGGTCAGCCTATTAGGTAATTAAAGGGTTATCTAGGTAAGTTTAACATATAGACATGAAATTGAAGGCGGCCATTGTGGAGCTCACAAGTGACGACTCCACAATACAGAGAGTGGGAAAAAAAAACAGAAAAAAAAATCTAAATCTAGCTAGAAATAAAATCATGATTACGAAGGCAAGATATATTTTTTTAGTTCACTACCTATTTTTAAAGAAAGATACATAAGTTTTCGCTTTCGAGGAAAAACTAGACACTATATTTGAAAGCTGTTTACAAAATCAAAAACACAAGATGTACAAAATAAAATTCGGTTTTAATAAATTGACATTTTTAGAAAACTGACTGTAAAAATTATCAGTTCGAAATTTACTAAGGAGCAATTTTTCTTTTGCAATTACAATCAAAATAAATTAATTTGATGATGTTTCTTGTAGCCTTTTTTGGTTAATTTCTTGTATCAGCAACCATTTTTGTAGCTAAAACGCTACATCGATGCTTGCAAAAACACATCTGGCATCCAAGAAATCGGTGCCAATGTTGCTTTTGGTTAGAATTCACCGGAGTGGAAATTGTGGCTCCAAACAATTTTTTGTTCCGATGAGTGAATAATTTCACATGAAAAGACAAAAAGATACAAAAAGGATAAAAACGTGAAATCAATTTTTCACACAAACAACAATATACACTACATTTTTACCTAATTTTAAAGGTGGACATTTTTAAAATAAACAGAACCGATTTCTCTGCACGAATAACTAAGGACAAAACGTTTTAGCGTTACTCACTACAGTTTAATTCACGGGCAATCAGTTTACAACAAAAAAAACGGAGAAGTTGTAGCCAACAGGTAATTTTGCAAAAAACTACAAATTGAGCTTGTCAGGAGCTCTACGCAGTCTCTGTCAACGATGTTGAGCATTTTGAAGTTGCGCAGCAATATCAACCTGTGTTGGTGATAGCCCAACTTTACGTTTATTGGGATTCGGTTTCACTTTTTTGTTAGCATGACCTGGCTTCGATGGTGATTGCTTAGCGGATGGTGACGCAACAACCGATGAAGCGCTTCGAATTTTCTTCGGTAGGGGCGCTGGTACCAGCCAAAGGTGATTGGTTAATTACGTTAGCAGACTCATCCACTTTGTGTGTGTGGGGTGATTTTGCTGGAGATTTCCTGCCACTTGGTGACTTGCGTAGCAAATTCTCAGGTGATTTTTCAAGCTGTTGGATTGGTGGATTTGAGCCCTCGACGACAGAAATTGACTTCCTGGATTGGCCGAGAGATCGACGCTCAGGAACTACGTCAGCGGAACTTGGCTTTTCACGTTTCTTACCGCCAAAAGACATGCGTTTGAAAATAGCGTGGTGTTGCTCATTATTATTCACGGAGGAATTACTGCTTTTTTCCGTCGGAATAAGTGCGTTTGGTGGCTGTTCTGGATATTCCTTTTCAGCGGTATGTAACCTTAGCTGTTTGTGATGTTTACGGATCATACTACCGTTAGTATCAACGATAGTATAAAATTGATTACTACCTATTTGGTTAACGACACCTAATGAACATAGCTTATCATTTGTAGTATTAAATTCACGATACCAAATCTTGTCACCTATTTGATATGTTTTCAACTCACGATGGTGGGTGCGCTGTACTTGTTGTAATTGTTTACGGCGAACGGCTGCAATTGGGTCAGGGAACAATAAAGCCTGCCGAGACTTTAATTCTCGGTTAAAATATAATTTTCCGGGTGTTGCTTGCATTGTAGCGGAGATAGTGATTCATGCTGATAACAAGTAAGAATTTATACTCTCTTGAATAGTACGCCCCTGTCGCCGCACGGCCTTGTAGACTCTCTTGAAATTACGGACATAGACCTGGGCCATGACATAGTCCAAGGTGCAAAACTTGGCCCGGTCATGTGCCTAATCCCATTGGATTTTAAACAATTTTGGAATTCTGAGGACATAAATTGGGCAGCATTGTCCGTAACTAAGCTGTCCATTAAACCAAATAATGCTATATGATTGTTTAAAACGTCAATGACACGCGCGGACGTTGTTGACTTCATTTTATGAGCAAACGGAATTTTTGAATATGCGTCTATTATAATGAAAAACATGTAATTGTCCATCGGGCCGAGAAAATCAGCATGCATTCGATTATTCGGCTTTAGTGGATATTCCCACGTGTGCTTTGGCCCAGACGTTTGACTCTTGACGTTTGAATCTTTATACTCTTGACAATTTTGGCATGATTTGACTTTATTTTTAATGACAGAGTCAATCTTAGGCCACCAGACCTTTTGTCTAGCTAAACTTTTCAATTTAACTGTGCCTAAGTGAGCACTGTGTAGATCTTTTAAGATTTGTCTCTGCAAAGCCGTCGGCACCAGGACTCTATACCCTCAATATAGGGTTTCGTTTTTGACCGAGATTTCAGCACGACGTGTGAAGTACGGTAACAGATCGGGAATTTCGCATTTGTCAGGCCAGCCATGGTTCACATAACGATAAACTTTTGAAAGGATTTTATCACGTTTACTGTCAAAAACGAGTGTCTCGTTTAATAGTGGAAGATTAGTTTCTAAAGCATGAATATTATACTGCTCTTCTGCTTTTTCGAATTCCTCGGTATTTGGTAGGGGAAGTCGCGATAATGCGTCTGCCGTGCCCAACGCTGAACCCTGGCGGCTGCCATTTGCAGTAGTCCATTTTTAGGGCCAAAAATCCATACTAGGGCCTTTTGATCAGACTGCAGTATGAATCGCTGACCAGAAACGTATTCGTGAAACCGTTTCACTCCCCAAGCCACGCTGGGAGCTTCTCGATCAAAATGCGAGTAGCCCATTTCAGCTTGAGTTAGCTTACGTGAAGCGAAAGATATTGGTCGAGATTTGCCGTTTTTCATGACATGCATGAGGCACGTGCCGACTCCATAGGGTGAGCCGTCACAAACGAGTTTGAGCTTTAATTTCGGATCGTAATGAACCAGAACTTTGATTTAAGAAATAATTCTTTTACTTTACTCACGGCTCCGTCACATTCTGCCCCCCAAACCCACTTCACACTTGGGCTTCATAAACGCGTTACTGGTGACAGAATATGAGCGAGATCTGGTAGATATTTTGAGTAATGGTTTACAAAACCCAAAAAGCTCTGTAGCTCTTGAATACATGTTGGGTTAGGAGCGTTTGTGACTGCTTCGACAACCTCAGGGAGTGTATGCGGGCCTACTGCATTTATCATGTGGCCTAAATATTTTAATTCCGGCCGCGACAGTTTGCACTTCTCGATCTTAAGTTTGGCTCCTGCATCTTGTAAAGCATTTAACAGTTTGTTTAACGATTCGTCATGTGCAACCCCCTTCCCGCTCACCAGGATGTCATCGTAAAACGGGAGTCATTTGGGATTTTACTGGTGAATTGAGTCATTACCCTCTGGAAAATTCCAGGGCTGGATGCTAGGCCAAAGGTACGCGAAGCCATCTAGACAAACCCAGGGGTGTATTTATTGTCAAAGCCTGAAGAAGAACCAGAAGCATGGCAGGATGTTTTGAAGATATCAGACTGCGAAAGAAGAAAATGGGTTAATGCAGCAAATGAAGAAATGGCATCTATTCAAGAAAACAACACTTGGACCCTGACAGAGTTACCGCCAGGAAAGCATGCAATTGGCTGTAAATGGATTTTTAAAACTAAGTATAATGAACAAGGAACGGTTAGCAGTTACAAGGCAAGGTTAGTTGCTAAGGGCTACTCTAAAAAATATGGAGACGACGACGACGACGACGCAACGTTTGCGCTTGTGGGAAAGCAAGTTACATTTCGGGCATTGATGACAGTAGCAGCTGCGAAGGGCTTCAAGGTCAGGCACATACATATGAAAACTGCATTCCTTAACGGAGAAATTGAAGAGAATTTATACGTGGAACAACCCGCAGAATATACAAAAAAGCAGTAAGGAACATTTAGTATGCAAGCTCCACAAATCTATTTATGGTCTTAAGCAAGCGGCAAGATCTTGGAACATTAAAGTAAACGAAGCACTGATTGAAGATAGCTTCAGTCGAAGCCGTGCAGACCTATGTTTGTACACAAAGTGTGAAAATGGAGCATGGACTTATGTGGTCTTATATGTGGATGATTTTCTTGCTATGAACAAACATGACAGTGAAATTTACAAGTTGGTTCAAAAGCTAAGCTCACATTTTGAAACCAAGAATCTCAGAGAGGTAGGCTATTATCTTGGAATTCAAATTCAAAGAGAAGATGGAAGCTTCACTCTCAATCAGAAGGCCAAAATAAATGACATTGTTCAGAAGTTTGGCATGGAAGAAACAGAGTATGCCTACTCCCATGGACACCGAATACCTGAAATCTCAAGGTGAAGAAGTTATTTTGCCAAATAATGACACGTACAGAAAAGCAGTAAGTGCACTACTGTACATTTCAACTACTACAAGACCAGACATCACAGTTGCAGTGGGAATTCTTTGCAGACGAGTATCCAATCCCAGGGAAATAGATTGGAGAGCAGTGTTCATTCGATATCTGAAGGGGACTCGATACATGGTATTCACCATTCCAGCCTGTAAAGACTTGTCACTCACTGCTTATGCTGATGCCGACTGGGGAGGTGATACAAGTGACAGAAAGTCAACAAGCGGGTACATATTCAAACTTGGTGAAAGCACTGTATGCTGGTCAAGTAAGAAGCAAGCCACAGTTGCTCTCTCATCAATTGAAGCAGAATATGTGTCCGCAGCTTATGCAAGCCAAGAAGTGGTGTGGATAAGACAACTTCTAGAAGATATAGGACTGCCTCCAGACACAGCGACTACAATTTTGGAAGACAACCAAGGTTGTGTAAATCTAGCAGAAAGTGAACGTGTCCATGTGAGAACAAAGCATATTGATGTAAGGTACCACCATTTCCGTGACTTGGTCGAAAGGGACATTATTCAGTTCAAGTACTGTGACACAAATTTAAGGTTAGCAGACATTTTTACAAAGCCCTTTCCTAAATCCAAGTTCTATAATCTTAGAGCCAAGTGTTGGACTTGTAAACCAATTTGTCGAGTGGGGGTGTTGGACTTATCCAGTATTATACTATATAGCGACACGGTCAGTTTTTGTAGTTTCAATTGCAGAATACCGTGGTAGTAGTTATCATTTAAGTTCATAGATGTGTTGCGTGCCTGCAACTTAGAATATACGAGATGTTGTGAAACCATGCCTCTTTTGCATGCATGCTGTTCTTTATCGATTTTTAATTGTCAAAATCCAATAGCTTCTCCCTAAAAGATGTATATAACCTTTCCTGCCCAGGACTGTGTGTTAAACGTTTTCGTTTCACATTATGCTTTTGATTTATTGACAGTTAAGGATTTACAGTCAAACTACTTTCTTTTTTTTTTGGGTGGGGAGGGGAGGTCAATCTTTGGACGTCATTTTCTCGAAAATCGTGAGAGACAGAAAAAAAGTAACACACTTTTTTGTATAGAATTTAACAAGCTTCAATTTCGTATTACTTTCTAGTATGCAAAATGTTGATAGATGAATTATTTAGGAAAAACCGATAATTGGGAACTAAAATCCAAGATGGCAGCTGCTTTCTGGACACCCAACCTAGGGAAATATTTAGTATGTTTAATAGGAAGGCTTATAGACATTTTTTACGAAAGAAATAACACCTTTGAGGATTTTTTTATTTTTTCAAAATACTTCGTTGACTGGACTATATAGCCGCAAATTTTCGACAAACCGTAGATTCCATGTACAAGAGTCCGTTTGTCTTCGTCGGGCAATAAATTCAAGGTGTTGTTGGATCCAACATTTTACAGCTCTTCGAACGGGATTTGAATTCTGTGGTCGTTGTGGCCCTCTGTAGTTGCCAGGGATCCACTCAGTTTTCCACCTGCACCTCAATTTGTCTGTGAGATCATGGTGAACGAGATGGTGCATATTGGTGTCAGAAGGTTGCTGTAAGCTCATCAGAGGTGTGCTCGTGTGTTCAAAGTGCTGAATAGCAAATGACTCTAGGGCTCCACCTCGTGCACCGCGAACTCTCCAACAATTTAACACGTAGGTGGACAACTGTTTGCATGCCTTTTAAATGCTCAGGGCCACGACAGTGGCTGAATTCAAATTCCGATCGAAGTGGTGAGAAATGTAGGATCCAACAAAACCTTGAATTCATCTGAATATGCCTGACGAAGAGAAAAGGACTGTTGTACACAGAATCTATGGTTTGTCAAACATTTGCGGATCTAGATCAATAAAAACGAGTTGCAGTGTTGTAAAACGGCCACCCGACCCACCCGTCTAATAATAACAGTATCCGATTGTTGTAAATGGAATGATTGTTGCCAATAAACTAAAACTGATTGTTGCTAATAAACTGAAACGATGGATGAAACAATGCTTCAGTTCATAAGCGGCATAAAGATTTAGACTTTTCTGTACAAAGGCGTATTTATTTACTTCCGGTGGAAATACTCATATGAAATGCATGGAGTCCGGGTCAGGGAAGGCACTGATACACGGCATACACGCCTTCCACAACTCACACATGATAGCACAAACCATCTCAATATGCACTACCCTTAACCGCTTGCAAGAGGTTCTGTCGTTGTGGACTATTAAATAAAAGGATAGTGAAACTCAGTTAAATATTGAAAAAAAAATGACAAACACAGCGGATGAAAGGTTTCAACTTCCCGAGTCAGGGGAGGTGCTCATTGAGTGAGCGAAGCGAACGAAAATCAGCATTTGTTAGCCAGTGTATGCAAAAATACATAGACCGGATACACGCCCTCCGCAACACATGAAAGAACAAGCTATCCCAATGTTGCAAATGGTGCATCAAACACCACCCGTGCATAGCACGGGCTTCAGCTAGTTGTCTTTGAAAAATGAGCGTTTCTAGTGTGAATATTGAGTCTGAATATGCCACAACGCTGATGAAAATTTTTAATGTAAAGACTTGCTGCTCTACATATTCCATTAGAAAAAAAAACATACATTTTCTTACCTCCACCAATCCTTCTTTCATCGGCCAGAATGACAAAGGGAAACTCGCAGTACTCTCAGCATTAACAAAATACTTCGGTGGTCCAGCAAAACCATGCCCCTCAACATACACGTCAAGATTCCAGTCAAAGTTAGTTACATTTATCTGCAATGAAGGAGGAATCGACAAGTAAGAATTTAAAATAAAATGGAGTAGTGGTGCACAGTGATTTACCCACATATTCAATACTGAGGACTTCAAATCCAGTTGCGTGTAAGTACAGATTACTGCTTGCAGCGATCGACAGCGAGTTCTTAGAAGCATAATTTATACGGAATTGAACTTTTCTCGACATCATCTTTAAATATACCCTTAAATTTTAAAACCCTAGCCCTATAGCTGTATTAGGTTTCTACGCTACTTGGTATTTATGGTGGTTAAAAACACTTCAATACGGTGCTTGTTAATGTTTTGAAGACTCAACTAATCCATGCCACATCTAAAATCTTCACAATTTTCTTAACACAATAAGCACATCTGGTTTATGTTTCCTAAGAGTTGCTTTCACCACAACCTTATCAGCTTTTAGCTCAAGTAGATTTTAGCAAACTTTGACAGTAAAACCTCATATTTAACAGGGTATACACTAAGGCTGCACCGATACCGAAACTGGATCGGATCGGCTGCTGATATTAGCGGTATCAGTATCGGCAACTTTCACGCAAATATTGATAACTTTGGCACCGTTCGAGATTACGACACGCTGTTAGTGGCGTTTTGCTCAGGAAATCACTGAGTACCTTCCTATCAAAGTTTTAACTGCGGGTACCTATTTAAAATTTTTTTATTTTAATAATTACTGGACTTTTGCATTTGGACTTTTGCTTTTGCATTTGGACTTTTGAAAACTACAGCATTGATGAAAATTGGGGATACAATTTTGGATATCGGTACTGGTAACGGCAAAATTGTAAAAACTGGATAGGTTTCGGATCAGAAAAGTTGGTGTCAGTTCAGCCTCAGTATTCACACGTAAAACCTAAGTAAATAAATAGTTTTTACCGGGCATTATAGTAATTCAACAATCTATACAGAGGCAGGACTGAATTCTTTGCCCCACAATAGAAAAATCAAGAGCTACTGAAAACTTTTTGTGTGTATTGCAATTCACTTTCTTAGTGTTTTTGTGCCTTACAGTTGCCTTCTTTTTTTTCCCTTCCCCATGCATATTCAGTGCAACCTCTTTTTAGGGTGGATACTTGCCACATCGGATGTTCTAGCAACAAAACTTATCTACCGTACTGGCCAGTGGCACCTCAAAGAGCCTCTTAGTCATAAAAAAAATATCTTACTAATGGGGTTTTCTAGTTCACAGAAATCATGCAGAAACTATAGACGTAATTTTATACTGAAAAAAATCAAACCACCACAATAACCACTGACAAAGACGAACTGTATTACAATTACAGCAATAATCCAACATAATGAGAAACTTCCACTTCACCGATTTAAATGTAGCCTTTGCAGCATTAAGACTAGTAGAAAATGCAATCTTCTCGAGTTTAGACTAGGTTTCTAGTTTAACTATTACATAAAAACATCAGCACCTATCTTTTTTTGTGTGCTGTGGTTTTGTACTGTGAATTAAATTCACAATACTTTAGAACAAGGTATAAATCCGAGGTTTCGCGGGAGCTAGCTGATTTTTAGTTCATGAATCGCCATATGAAAGGCCGCTAACGTCACCTGCCCATGTAAATAGCGGTAACCCTCAATGTGGTAAAATTTCTTTTTTATACACAAATGCTGACGGGCTATCTAATAAAAAATACGAACTGAATGCCATCATTGATGCTACCAAGCCTTGTGTAATTTGTATTAGTGAGACTCACTTTAAGGAGGACTCGCCAGACATTAGTGACTACCTAGTGAATTATACTTCTTTCCGAGCTGACAGAATCAACCGATCTAAAGGCGGCGTGCTGATTTGTATCAGCGATTCCTTTAGTCCTGGTAATCAAACTGCTATTACCAGTCCAGACAAAGACTGGGAGATTATTTGGTGTAATTTTAATGTAGGAACTGATAAATTTTCTCTCGGCTGTTGCTATCGTAGTCCGGATACTGGTCCTGCCTCCCATCAGAGTTTTCTTGATGCACTCAGCTACCAAATTGCCAAAGAAAAAAAAAGAAAAAACCATTATTGTCGGTGGCTTTAATTATCCTAGCATTAATTGGCCAGAAGCAGTTGGCAATTATTTTGGCTCTTCAGTGGAAGATAAATTTCTCTCCGTTATTGATGAAGCTTTCTTACTCCAACATGTTGATTTCCCAACTAGATTTCGCCACGGTCAAAATCCCTCTACTTTGGATTTGCTGTTTACTTCTCCTGACGTGGAAATCGATGACCTTAGCTCAGCTCACCCACTTGGTCGTTCGGACCATGCGTTCTTGATCTGGAATTTACTTGTCATCCCTCAAAAAGTGTGACTTTCCTAAACTTTCCTATCGAAATGCTGACTTCGAGATTATTAATAAAAAAATCTCCAGGGTTGACTGGGAAAAAGAATTTCTGGACACTAACTGTAGCGATGCTTGGAAAATTCTTAAAGATTTTATTAATCAAATGGTCCATGATCACGTCCCCGAGATCAGCAGGAACTCCAAACCCGGTGGGCCAATGTGGATGAACAGTACACTTAAGAGGCTTATGAACATTAAGCAGCGTAAATGGAAGACCTACACGCACAACAGGAATGCCGTAACTTGGCATAATTACACTTAAGCCCGCAACAAGTTGACTACTGAAGTTTGATCGGCTAAGATAAACTTGAAGCGTGACATTGCTACTAGATCCAAAAGTAACAAGAAAGTACTGTACGACTACTTTCGTAGTAAGCAAAAAGGTAAAGCTGTTATCAGACTCAGGGACGGTAACGATGACCCAATTGACGATCCTAGTGATACTGCTAACTTGTTCAACGATTACTTTTCATCGGTTTTTCTTCCAAAGAGCAAAGCTGATGGACTAAGCAACCAGCCCAACGCTATGCCGTCTTTGAGTACTGTTGACATTTCCGAGCAAGGTGTTTTCGACATGCCTAAAAAAATGCAACCCAAATAAATCCACTGGACTGGATGGCATTCACTCAGCCTTACTACATGGTTGTGCCGAATCTCTTGCTAAACCACTAAGAATTTTGTTTAATAAATCTATCAGCAGTGGAGACATACCTGAGGACTGGAAAACAGCAATCGTGGTACCTATTCACAAGAAAGGAAGCCGAAGCGCCATTTCAAATTACAGGCCTGTCTGTCTGACCTCTCAAGTTATCAAAATTTTTGAAAAAATCATTCACAGAATTATCACCGACTTCCTCGACCAAAATAACAAGCTTCGCAGCAAGCAACATGGATTTCGGACGGCATTTTCCTGCGTCTCCAACTTGCTAGAGTCCCTGAACTTCCTGACAGAGGCCTGTGAGGAGGACATTCCTTGTGATGCCGTCTTCATGGACATCCAAAAGGCCTTCGACTCTGTTGACCATGAAATACGTGTAAACAAACTGGCTAGCTTTGGCATTTGTGGACAGCTTTACAACAGGCTTCGTGAATATCTACATAACAGATGTCAGCGCGTTGTAATTAACAATGTTTTTTCAAACTGGTCCCCAGTGACCAGTGGTGTCCTCAGGGTACTGTGTGAGGCCCACTGCTTTTCCCGATTTTTATTAATGACATGCCAAATTGTATCCGCTCTTTTTGTAATTTATTTGCCGCTGACCTTAAAATCTATAGAAAACTAAGGTCTCCAAATGACATTCAGGCATTGCAGGAAGACCTTAACAATGTGCAAGCTTGGGCTAATCATAATAAGATCACCTTCAACAACACGCACCAGGAATATTCCCTGAATGACACAATTTTACTTACGGTGAAGCAAGTGAAAACTCTAGGAGTTGTTATTACTGAAAATCTTAAATCTAGTGCTCAGTGTCTTGCAGCAAGAAAAGCGAACTCTGTTCTTGGTCAGATTCGAGGCCACTTCTCGTATTTAGATATTGAAACCTTGCGTACACTCTACACCGTTTACATCCGCCAACATCTTGAATTTGCTGTTCAGGCTTGGAATCCCTACCTGGCGAAGGACATCCACATCCTGGAAACTATACAGCGACGTGCAACTCGCCTTTTGCCATCGCTGCGTACCCTTACATATGAAGAGAGACTTAAGAAACTTAAGCTCACTACTCTTGTTGAGTGCAGAAACAGGGGAGATTTACTGCAGGTTTTTAAGATTGTGCGTGGCTTTGAAGGTGCCGACCTCCGTGATTTATTTTGTGCTGCCCCACCTGTTGGGACCAGAGGTCACAGGTACAAGCTGCAGAAGCAGTACGCGAGACTTGACGCACGGAAGTACTTTTTCTCCAACCGCACTGTACACGCCTGGAACAACCTCCCGTTTCATGTTGTAGAGGCTCCAAGCTGTAATTCTTGGAAAGAACGCTTTGATCGATTGTAGTCCCCCCCCCCCCCAGCCATTTAAGCTTGCTTCTGGCTGTGTATTTTATTATTATTACTACTTCATGGATTGTTGATAACGCCTCAGTTGGAATCGTGTCATCTTTTGCTTCTTCTTGGTAAGCGAATACGTTTTAGAAGACCAAAATAAATGGAAATAAAGGTAAGATGCTCTGCTAATGACTTCCAATATACAAATTACGACCCGTGCATACAACCTTGGGTAAGTTAATCGAAAAGCAGTAAGATGCGGAGCATGAGCTGCAGAGTGTGTCCATTGCGAGAATTCTTGCATATTTACTGTTGACGTCATAAGAGTCCCACTATGATCTGTGGATCCACCAAGGCCTCCGTTCTCGATCCAATGAATCGATGCAACTCTGGACTAACAAACTAATGAATACTCATTATGAAACATAAGCCGGAAAGCTCTGAACGTAAAAATTGTATTCGAGTGCGAGTGGCGTAATGTACAGGTAGACTAGGTAAGCATTGCCTACGGGCGGGGGGGCACCAGGCTTCGTTTATGATGTGCCCGCTCGCTCCCCTAGGTAATGGCTATCCGCTCGAGGTTCTAAATTTGGGATCCAATGAAGACCTAACTGCTACTGTATAACGAAAATTGCTTGTGGCATACGACAATTTCCAATATATTCAATGTCTGCGTAAAGATGATTCAGGAAGAACAAATGGATTCAAGACACAAGGTCACTTGGGTTTATTAACATTCAGATTCCAGTCTCCAGAAATTAGACAACACTAAATTTACTGATAAGTCAGATTATTTAAGCTTCACAGGTCTGGCCGGCCATCATGGCTTATTATCAACAACAAGGTTGAACGTAATACTCGCCAAACTGAATTCACAATAGTATGTATCTTCCTTAACACACGAAAATCATTTACCAAGCTAAACCATGGATAATGTAATTAGGATAATCAGCACTCTACAATCACAATATCAGCAAGCACAACTGGCTATCACTCAAATGCTGGAACTCTACTGAACAAATACTAGACTGCACACTACACATCAATTCAAGTTTAGTAATCACTTATCTGTATAAGGGCTGGCTAGCAAATGGACCAAGGCAATCTCCAGTGACTCCAAGTCTCCCCAAGACAACACCAGTGGAACGGAACTGTAGCAGCAAGACCCCTAGCAAGAAGTGCGTGCCCCTGCTTTTATTTCCTCTATATATATGAAACCTACACTTGGGTCTTAACCATGACTTTCCATAGTGATTCATGAGTTTACTCTAAACCATCTGGATGCAAGAGGCTGCATCTGTTGGGAGAACCGGATACTAAGCAACAGCCTCTGGGGAAAACCAAATTCCACCCATTAGCCTACATCAGGCACACTGTAACAGAGCTTGTTGGGTAAGAAATAAAATAAGTGGTGAATTATACTCATACAGAACTAGTGGTTGATGGTTACATGCCTTATGTTGATTAATTAATTAATTAGTTAATTAATTAATCCAACTAATTACAATAATTAATTAGGCAATTAGTGATGTATATTAATTAGGTTTTAAACACACAAAATCAATAATCGATTTGTAAAATAATTACACAGACCCATTGTTAAACAAAGGCCTACTGGCACCCATGTGCCAGTGGTCTTGTTTCAATTTTGTGTGTTTTCTCCAACAGTGGCATTGTGTAACTAACACTGACCGTCCCATTGCAAAATGGGAGCATACCTTAGGAACCAATTTTTTATTTAATTTCTGAATAATGACTTTCGAACCCTAAAATTTTGACTTCGGTAGGAATAAACTCCCACACTTTAAAAAAAACTGACATCAGTCGTTAGTAGCCAAAAAAAAGTGTGGGAGAACCTTTCCAAAGGTTCCGAAACTTATCTAAGCTTTTGTCAAAGACCAATAATGGTACTTAAAATTCATGACATCAGGTTCCTGTATTTAACATGCTATAAGATGAATAGGATAACGAGTCACCTTCGGCGAACAGAACTAAGGATGTAGACATTCTCAGATAACAATATTTCAGAAAATTCAAAATTTAAGAAGGCATAATCATTGAATCAGCTGTACAGTGAAGAGATACACTGAAGGGAACAGATCTTTCCGAATGTTCAGTATGAAGTGGCAGTAGAACTTTTCGAACAACCAAAGTAGAACATGTTAGTCCGGATGTAATTATTTTAAGAATTAGCAATTTCCGATATAAAATATCGGTATCGGTAACTAACGTTACCCAACCGATACTTCTTACCAATATAACATTAACTTATTAACAGCAACAGTCTTACAACGTCCATTTATTATTATCAGAATAACATTAGCTTTAGCTTAGCAGACGACACTCAGTGCATTTGGCCTCTGCCTCATGCACTTTTAATAGCTACCACATGTAGCCAGTAGACATGTAGCCAGCCACATGTACTCAGTAGACATCAGTGGTCTGGCAACAGAGCCAATCAGCTCTCCCGGCAATTGCAGCATCCAATTGCGCATCTTCAGCAATACAATAGGGTAGGACCAGGATACGGGCCCCCTTTATAAACGACCTCCCTGGCCTTTTTCTCCCTCTTTGCCGACGATTTTGGACCCTACAAGGCCACCCATCACTGAGCCGACCAACCCAGGATTCCCAGCCGGATTTATTCTGTGTTAAGTAATTTTTACGATCGGACTTAGCCGAATTTTGAAGGAGCCCTCCCTCCTTTACAGCCTAAGTCCAGTTCAGAGTTGATAAAGGGCGCATCTCTTATAAGACCCCCCTTTCTCTCATTTTCCCTTGGTCCGATTATTTTAGGAGTGCTTTAATTTAATATTACGAAGTTTAACTGATTTAAAAGGAGGGATAACCCTAACCCTAAATAACTGAATAAATAGCTTTCGGATCGTAGGACTTGTGTGGACTGCATTACTTTGCTCATTTATCGCTTTATGTGCTGTTGTTAGATTATTAGCATTTGTGCCGACGGTACGATTATTATTATCGTACCACTGTGTCTCCGTAACATCTTACAATAGAAGATATTACAAGAGATTTACACGAAGCAACCAGGTCAAAACCACAATTTGTAGCAGGTCGCTTCACAGCAGTAGTATAAATGATAAGTGTCCTAGAATGGATAGAATGGATACTGGCAACCACTAGTACTGGATGTCGGAAACTGGTTTGTACTATTGTAGATGTACTCAGGTTGGTATCACACAAGTCCTGGTTTAAGTCCTTCTTATTTGTTAGAAGTGGAACGAAAAGATGCACAGGTCAATGGCCGGACTCCCATGCACGGCGTTGTAGCTGATTTGCATCTGTAATTTAGTCCCAGGCTGGATATGGCTGCTTCAACGGCTGGTTCACATCCCCAGAAGGTGAGTGGCATTCCGCGTCTTATGCCTCTACAATCAGAGATGGAGGTCGCTTGCAGAGAAACGTGTTTTTCTAGAAAATAAACGGTATCTATGAATAGGCAGTCAAATATTTGCATATCTCTGCACCTGAAACAGTCATCTTGTTAAGCCAACATTTTGCGCTTGAACAGAACAGTCCAATCTCAGAATAAATCATAATCAAAATCAGCATGCTTATAGCCAATAGCTTCTCGATTTGCTTCCCTGCAATACAATAACTCCAACTAGTTTGCCAAAAGTAGGTCAACAGTCTGTGTGCTTGAGTGAGGAGGAGAACTAAACTCTCCTACGTTACAGAGCCAATAGTTCCTTCCTCATCAGAAAAACCATGTCAAATCAGTACTTTCAGGCTTAATAATTTGAGTTTCAAACGCTTTTAAGTGCTAATGTGCAACCATATTTTCTGCCCAGGATGACGACCAACACATTCTTTTGACTAGAAATCATAACCTCAGAACAGAACCAACTTTAGAAAAAAAATCCTTTTTTTTTTCCAAACATAAAATCAGTCTTAAATTATAACAAGCCAGGCAGCATAGGAGCCAAACTTCAATCTTTATGCACAATCAAATCTTTGATTTTTGTAACGAATCCCTAAGTATAGCCAAACTCAGACTTTAAAACTGTAACTTCGACTTTTTGTGTAACAACCAAGTCTTTGACGCAATATCCCAGGCTTGAGCAGGAACCAGCTCTTTGATTTTAATAATGCCGAAACCATACCTTTGAACATGGCAACCCATATTTGCGTAGAACTAAAATTTCGACTTTAAACATAAAGATGCGTCTTTACTTGCAACAACCCAGGTGTACGTAAGAGACAACTTTTGACTTCACGTATAAAAATTTTTTTTGATTTACACAAGCAAATCTTTGATTCATACAAGCAAGTCTTTGATTGTGAATAACCACCATTTTGACTGCAACCTTCAACTTTGACTCAGAACTGCAATTTTGATTCTGACTTCAGAACTCTAACTTCGATTTTGACTAGAACTGTAACTTCGATAGTATCTTTACTTGTAGAACCATGACTTTGACTGTTAAGAATCTGGGCTCATTTGAAACAAATCTTTGACTGGAGAACTATGCTAAAAGGCACCTCAGACTATGTAACCTTCTCTTGACAGCCTTGTGCTGAACCATGTCTAGCTATGATTCAACGTAAACACACTTCAGCAATATTGTAGCATTTGAAATCTTACAGGAAAGCTTATTTTCGTGTTCCTTTGCTATTTTGGCTTTGGTTCAGTTAAACCTTACCTTAAATATCAAACGAATTCTTTTTTTTTGTCTTCTGTACCACTTACTGTGACTTGGCAACAACCACGTTTGTACCGAATAGCCATGATCCGGGAGTAGCTGATTTCCGTGGTTGCCAGCACCCATTCAAATGACCTGTGCGACTGCAATTTTTAGTTTTGCCAGGTGAAGAATCTGAAAAGGATTGCATCCTTCAAAAACTACATTTGGGGAATGCCGGGGCATAGTCAGCGCTTGAAAAACTACTAGACATGCAATCGCCCAAAGCAATGTGTCCACCCCTCATCCTCCAATTTACGCAATACTTATTTTTTCCGACATTCTTTTATATTTCATTTTTTTTCCTTTTTTTTTCATGTCTTTCTCATATTAATTATTGATTTCTGTTTCTTTTTCCATACCGTGCCCTCAGAAGGGAGAGCACAGGGATTACAATACAGAGGGGTAAGCACATGCGGGATGACTGTCAGGGAATTTACAATGCCTAGGTAACTCATTCTGACTTACATGCTTGGGTTTAAAACAGAATTAATGTAATATGGACACCAGGAACAGTCACACGCCCCATGGCTCCCAGACCTCGGGCCCAGTAATCTTCCTTAGATTGCGTGTGGCCGCACCCACATATCAAGAGTACTGGTAAAAATTTCGCTAAAAATCCCCATCTCCCTGAGGGCTAGGACCTCAGGTGAGCACACTCGGCTTAATAGGGGCACTGCCTTCATGTTTAACGGAAATTTCCGACATACTATATGAAACATACAGCTGCCCCTGTATGAGACCACCTTATTCCCACTAGTAGCCAATAAGTCTCCTGACGTCTTTTTTTTTTTGAAAAGGTCTTAAGAAAAGGTCCAATTTGTTTGTTAACATCATATCCATCATGTCTTGTTAAATGGCAAAACTCAGACTGGGAATCGCAATTCTGCATTTTTAATTTGAACGACTTCTTTTACTTTTTTAATGGAGCCAAAATGCAGGATTTGTCGTTTTTCCTCCTTTCCCTTTCGTTTTTTTTTTTTCATTATTTTGAACGTGGCAAGTGGCTTTCTTGACAGTTAATGCGCGCCAAACATCTCTGTTAGCGAGGGATGCGCGACAGCACAGATTTACAACACGCGCTGAGACGAGAAAGAGGAGCCAACTCACTTGAGGCTGGCTGGGGGGGGGGGTAAGAAGAGGGAGAAGGGAGGAACGAGAAGGAGTGAGTCGGTGAAGTGGCATCGTAACCGACTCCGGCTTTATCAATAGGAGGCGTGGCAAGGAGTGGACACACAGCTCCAAAAACAATGGGAGAAAAAATGTACTTGTCTCAGACCACAACAGAAAGAATTTACTAGGCTGCAGGTGTTTTTTCGTCCGTTTTTTAAAGCAGCCGATAGCTTCCGAAAGTCTGACTCACAGATGGTGAAGAGGGGAAGGGGGGGGGGGGGTGAGAGAACCACTTGTTTCAGAGTGATTTTCTTCCGTTATTTTGGCTACCGATACGTTAGGCCGCATGCCATAAGGCACTAATCATTCTGTAACCAATAGTCAGCTCAACCCTTTGCCCCAATGAAATTAAAAGGACATCAACTGTCGTTTTGTATACCCAAATAGGGAATACAGAAGAACAGCTGGGCCAATTACAAGCGAACTTTTCAAACTAACAGTCACGTGCTTCCCACGTTTCCATTCCAAATTTTGAAGCAAGGACCAATTTTTGAGAGGCTTATTGCCATTCGAACTCAACCAGTCGAAACAGCAACATGGAGCCAACTCGACTTATTGACATCGAGATACCAAACACAGTAATCGTTCCTCGCCTCAACGATTAAAGGATTAAAGGATTAAAGGCTTGAGCGACTTGGGGCGTACGCAAATTCTTTAATAATGCTGCTGCATGCCGATTTTCCCGAACTAATGGCCTACAGCGTCCACTACTGCCAATGCGTACTATCACAAGGAGAAATCAACTGCAGTCACATCCCCATGGAAGAGCAGTCTTGCGGTCAGCACCATGCGAAGGCGTCGTCAACTACATGCTACAGAGTTGTAATTATTTTAAGAATTAGCACTTTTTCGATATAAAATATCGATATCAATAATCTGTATCGGTATCGGTATCTAACGATACACAACCGATACTTCTTATCGATATAACATTAACTTATTAACTGCAACAGCCTTACGACATCCGTTTATTATTACCAGAATAACATTAGCTTTAGCTTAGCAGACGACACTCAGTGCATTCGGCCTCTGCCTCATGCACTCTAATTGCCGCCACATGTGGGCCCATCCAGATACTCAGTCAACATCAGTGGTCCGGCTCCTAACCCAATCAGCTCTTCCCTCAGCCTCAGCATCCAATCGCACATCGTCTGCTACACAAAAGAGCAGGATGCAGGCCCCCTTTAAAACTCAGGGTCCTGCAGTTTTTCACTCTCACTCCCCGACTTTTTGGACATCAATTGCCACCAGCCACTGAGCCTTTGGAGCCGGAATCCCCACAGCAGTGTTCAGAGTTAAGTAATAACGACGATCTTGGACTTAGCCGAATTTTAAGGGAGCTTCCCTCCTTTAGAGACTAAGTTCGGGTCAGTGTTTGGAAAGGGCGCATCTTTATATAAGAGCCCCCTTCTTATTTCCCTTAACCCCAATTAATCTAGAGTGCTTTAACGTTAGTTATTGAAGGTTTAACTCAATTTAACGGTGGGATAACCCCAACCCTAAATAATCGAATTAAATAGCTTTTGGACCGATATCTTGTGTGGACTCCCTTACTTTGCTCATTATTGCTTGTATGTGCTGTAGTTAGTAAAGATCGCATTAGCGCCGGCCGGTACGAATTTATTATTACGTACCTCTGTTATCCTCGTAACCCTAACAATCAGGAATTACGAGAGATTTACAATGGTGTCGAAGTTTTAGATTCGAATTTAACCCACGCCTAATCATTAAGAAAACTGCAGCACGTTAGTCATTATTGAGCGAAGTAGCGAGTTTTCGGATTAAAATTTTGAAAAAAAAAAATACCAGAGCAAGTAGGCTACTCGAAATCGAATTTTTCCTCCCAGTCTAATCGATCGAATTTAGGACATAATCATGCCTAGTCACAAGAAAAGCACTACAGCTAGCAAAAGCTCGAAAAAAGTTCCCAAAAACAGGAACAATTTAAGGCTTTCGACTAGTGGTAGGCCAATTGTGAAGCCCAGTCGCCTTGCAGACGCTCACGCAGACAATGCACCTGTTCCTCCCGCCTCGCAGCCGAATCAATCTCGGCAGAGCAGACAACGTAAGCGCGTGCCAAGAGCACCTGCTAACAAGCGTAGCATAGTTGCGGAGAAATCCCCACTACGCCAGCAGCCAACAGATGAGCATCGGAATGATGCCCATGAATCACGTAGCCCTCCTCGTGATTCCCGTCCACAGCGTTCTCGCACGAATTCGCCAGACGATTCCAGGAGAAACAGAATGAATTATTCACGTAGTCGCTCACCACAGCATCATAGCCTTCCACCAAATAATTCACGCTATTTTTCGGATGGATTAACCGTCAATCCCCCACTTTTCTTGGCCCCAGCAAGAACAACGCAGACTACAAGCCAGCAACATCAGCCAATCTTGCATTCAAGCCCCACCGCATCAGACAGCAGCAACTTTTCACGAATTTTAGCAGGCCTACAGCAAGCCAACGAAAGCCAAGTGGAAGTTTTAAATAGGCTAGCAGAAAAAATAGGCAGTACCCCACAAAACAACAACAGCAGCAACGAAAGAATTAGGGACAAAGTAGAAGCTCGAATGTGGGAGGACATCAGAGAAGCAAAGAAAAACCTGCCTAAATTCTCAGGGGAAGGAGGGACCGACATTTTCACCTTCCTCCTCCTTACAGATAACCTGAGGAAAATTGATCCCCATTTGCCAGATAGCGAGCTGATAGCAGCAGCAACCAACAAATGCATCAACAGAGCAGCTCGTTTCGTCGCAACAAGCCTAGTAATCGCCGAACAAACATCTTGGCCAACTTTCAAGTCAGCTTTAATTGAAAGATTCGGCGCTGGAGGAGCCGAAATTACTAGGGCTAAGTTTTTAAGGGCAAAAATGTATGAAGGGGAATCAATCGAAGCATTTGCCGATCGTCTCGAAATCATGGCAGCCGAAATCTGGATGGTTCAGCCAGAAGATAGCAATTTAGAAGCAACACTTAAGAAGAGAATGCGAGACGAAACCATGCGATGCACCTTTAAATCGGCCATGCCCAGAGAACTGGAAACGTTCTTAGCTAATCAAAAACCTAGGAGCTGGGAAGAAATGCTTCACGTCACGCTAAAACGTCAGACGGAAATCAGCGAATATACAGAAGAAGGAGAACAACAGCCTAAAAAGAAGCCACCACCTAAGCCTACAATCAGTACAAGTTTCACGTCATCAGCCCCAGACGAAACAGCCAACGTAACAGCCGCCGATCTAGCAAAAATGTTGCAAGAAATCGAAAAAACAAACAGAGAAGTTAGAAACCTGAAAATGCGTGGCGCCGTGCAAGAAGCCAGAGTCGACGTTTTCCAGCCGGAAAGAAAAGAATCACGCACGTGTTTTCGCTGCTACGGAAAAAATCACATCAGCAGAGATTGTAAAACACAAGAACAAAGACTGGAAATCGTTAGAGCAGCCAACACTAGACGGCTAGAAAAAGAGGGGAAACCAATTCCAAAAAGAGACGGACGAGGAAATTACCCAAGAGCAAACCAACAAAGAAGCAACAATCAAGAATCTAGGGACAACCAACAATTAAATTTGTCATCCTACAGTCGCCAACGTAGCAACAACCGCAACAGCAACAACAACGCAAACTATACTCGGCCCCGTACCTCAACAAACAACCAGCAGCAGCAAACCAGCGCACAACAGTCAAAAAACTAGGAGATAGCTCAAAAAGTAACAGGTTTTTTGAGTTAGCAGGGTACCCCAGCACGGAAAAAATTCCGATCAACGCAGTCAGTACCGAAAATCCTGAAATCCCGTCATCCACCCCCACCCCCACGCCTAGAGAACAAACAAATAAATTATTTCACAGCAGGAAAGTCCACTCGACAATCAACGCTGCTGGTTTATTACTAGATTTATACTCAACAGTCGACTGGCACCAACAAAAACTAGCACTCAAGGACAGGACACTAACGTTGCCAAGATTAGCTTCGTATTTCGGCGAAATTCCCGAAAAATACGTAGCCCCAGCTCTAAATCTAAACTCCCATCTTGCAACAAATTTTACGGAGCAACTCAACAAAGTAAACAAGATTTTCAAGCTATCATGCGATTCAGTCATGTTAACACTCTTTGAAGATGGAATTGACTCCACAAATTTCCACTCGGAATTAAATTTATCCAAATCCAACAACCCCATAGTTCTGGAATTAATCGGAGATGACAGAACAGTCGAATTCCGTAGCACATCGGACACCAACGAAAGAAGATCGCATTTAATTCATTCCGGCGAAGCCATCAAGATTTCCGACCGTAGTCAACAAGAATGGAAGCTACGCATTCCTCTAATTCCGTCAGTGACATCACCAACAATCTGTCTAATTTATTGGGACAGCACTTCTAACCCCGAAAAAATTACAGAAGAAAAACGAAGAAAGCGTCAAGAAAAAAGGAAAACGCAGCAACAAGCAAATCCGGAGTTTTCAGACAATCCAACGCCACACCAACTCCATCCAGCGGCGGCGATCGATACTACAGGCCTAATCGAGGAACTAGATCCAAGGAACGAGACTAACGTCGACAAGGAAGACCCGAATCAGGTTCGAGTTGACTGCATAGGCTACAACTCGAAATCTGCTTACCCAAGGCCCCATCTAATTTTTAATTTCGGCAATTTAAGGAAAGTAGCACTTTTAGACAGCGGAGCAGGTGTCTCGCTGATCGAATCGTCTACTGCACAAGAATTGTTACGAAATCCACAAATTAAATGTCACGAGGTCAAAACCGTAGCTCCCGTAAATTTAGTAGGTGTCGGTGGAAAAGGGGTTACAGCAGAAAAAACGTTGATCGCTGAAATAAGCAAATGCGGATTTTCCACAAGCCAGCAGTTTAAAGTTGTTCCCGATGGCAGTTTTGGAAAAATTCACGTTTTATTGGGTTACGATTTTTTATCAAAACAACCCGACTTGGTTAAATTAAATTGTTCAGACCATATTTTAGAAATAAGGGATCTCAAATTTAATCTGTCTCCATCACCTTTCGATGCTTGGGAAAATTATGGTAACAATAAGGAATTAATTAATTTTGAGAATTATAACGTTTCAACTGAGCACATTGCAACGATCAATATTTCTTCAGACGAAGAAACAGACGAAAATCCAAAATCCACTTGGAATCCGACACCTCAACAATATTACGTTGAGGTACCAGTTTCATTATTTAAAGACGTTGTCTTGCCAAACAATAGTGAAACAAAAAATTTGCGGCAAAATCCACCAAGCCTACCCTGAGCAGCAGAGTGGCATATTTTTGCCACAATGCAAAGAATTTCCGATCCTTCTCGCCAGATGTTTGGTTAACACTAGCCCTACTGGTTTAATCCCGATTATGGCTATTAACACATCCGGGGAGGATCAAATTCTAAAGGCAGATTCTATTTTAGGCCACTACACAACGGTTGAAATAGAATATAACGACGAAGAGCACAACGAACAGGATCTAGGAACGCAAATTACAAAGGATAATCCCACCCCTTCAAGCTTAACCCAAACAATAGGAAGAGCACAGTCAACGGACGACGCGGACAAAACATCGGCCCCGTCGCTAGCTAATCCCGGAACCTGTTCTGATTTCCTTTCCCTTTCAAGGCCCACTCAGACAAAGGGGCGCGCACAGTCTATAGAAATCAGCAGCGTCAGGTCCGCCCAGTCAACGCCAGCAAATCCCCAAACCGGACCCAGTCAACCAACTGACACAGCACCTCAACAAAGACCATTTTCAGAAGAAGAATGGAATAATTTAAAGTTTAAATTCAATTTACCAGATTTAAACAAAGAAGAACGTATGGAATTTTTGGAAATGCTCAAGACACATCAAGACGCCTTCAGCAAAAATGAATTCGATCTCGGAACTTACCAGGACTATGAAGTAAACATCGAAACAGGGTCATCAGCCCCAGTGAGGTCGAAGATTTACAGGGTGCCCTTCCATCAACGGGAAATTTTGGACAAGTATTTAGAAGAACTAGTCAGCATTGGGGTAATTAAGGAATGCAAATCAGCATGGCTCAGCCCATGTCTTCTCATAAAAAGAAGGCCTGAAGGCTATAGGGTGGTAGTGGACTTACGCGGACTCAACGCAGTTACCGAATCAGTCTCTGTACCACTACCCATCATCAGCGAAGCACTAGCAAATCTCAACGGCGCCAAATACTTCACCAAGCTAGATTTTCGCATGGGATTTTTTCAGCTGAAGCTAGCCGAGTCATCTATGGAAAAAACAGCGTTTCAAAGCGCCAACAAGGTTTATTGCTTTTCCAAACTTCCAATGGGTTTGAAAGTAGCGCCCGCCCACTTCCAATTCTGCGCCCAGCAGATTTTCGCAGAAATTTTAGGAGCCTACTGTACAATCTACCTCGACGACGTGCTCCTCAGCTCCTTAAATTTCCGAACACACCTGCTTCATGTAGACAAGGCCCTCTCACTCGTCGAGAAATCGAAAACGAAACTTAGCCCCGAAAAATGCATTTTCGCTGCAAAACAAGTCAAGTTTCTCGGATTCATCGTTAACGAAGAGGGTGTGCAACCAGATAGAGATAAGATAAAAGCCATGGAACTCTTCCCACAGCCAAGAAACGTTAAAGAAATACGTAGATTCATTGGAATGTGCGGATTTTTTCGCCGACACATTCCCTCCTTCTCAGCTTACTCAATGGGCCTTACCAAGCTAACCAAGAAAAATGCGAAGTTCATATGGGACAAGGAAGC
>JAHWFP010166321.1:0-17989 GCA_023313725.1 Lithobius niger
GTTTTATTTAATTAAAAAATATAATTATTATTATTATAATTTTTATTTTATCATTTTTAGCATGCTCCCTTTAGTAGAGGCCTACTGGTTCTCATATTGTATCAAAAATAAAACTTGGTCTGACACCCTTACATGGTTCCAATCTAGATTCTAGGCCTGTAGTTTGATATTTGCTGGTACAAAAATTTTATTCAGATTACGTTTTTCTTTGGTACAGTTGGGTTCTTTGCATAAATGGGCAGTATGATCTGTTTTTATGCCATGAAAATTCACATTACGTGTTTTATTATGTAGCCGTTTCCTCTTTTGTCTTGCTCAATACCTAGCGATGAAAGTTGGCTTGTTTGCCGTGCTCGCAGCCCCACGTCTATTGCGCATGCGCCAGCACCTGGGTCAGCGCATTTAGCCATCTTTCTTCCTAGGGCATCACATTGTGTGGTCGTCTGTCTTGGCTCTTTCGGTCATCGGTGTCAATGGATTCATCGTGCTCTCCGGTTCGTGGGACCTGTTCCTGTTCTCCTGCTTCTCGGTCCCTGAGGGGTTCCGAAAATTTGGAACTTCAATAAGTACCAACATCTCATTTTGGGTCTCCATGCTTCGTCTCACCCATTTCACCTCCGGTTTCTCGGTCCATGTCACTGGGGCAAGAGCCCGTTGTCCTCCTAGTATTCACAGACCACTCCTCGTCGTTCAGGCTGGTCCGGTCCTTCCAAGATACGGTTCACCGGGCCACGACAACCCACACCAGCACCCGGTCTCCCCTCGCACTTCGAAGCTTACTAGGCACCAGCTTTCGGTTCTCTTGGTGACGTTACCCCATCTTGCAGCTCGCCGTGGTGTGTCCCGTCTTATCATCTCTTCAATGCCTCTCCCGGTTTTCCCATCCACGGTTACCGGTGCGTCTACTTCTTCGACGAACCCTCACGGTTCCCCAGTACTAGGTGTTTTCCCCTGATACCTCCAAATAATGTCTGTCTTCGGCATCCGGTCTGAGTGTCTCTCCACCATCTACGATGGCTTCATCTTCTTCGGTCTCACCCTGTCATCTCTGTGCTCAGGTGACTTTGGGATCTTTGGGATTCCCCTCTGTCTGCATGTCCAACCGCCGTGCTGTCCTCCAGCTCCACTGGTTGGTGGACTATCGATCCCTCACACCCCGTTCACCACTTCATCTGTTCCGTCAAGTTTGTTCGGTTCCCAGAATTTCATGGTCACCTTCTACTTCGTTTCGTTCGGCCTTTGTAGTCTGTCCCTGCTCATCTGACTGTTCATGCACCAGTGTTCTGACTTCGCCTGGAGAATTCACTTCATTCACCAGCAGCCCAACCAGCTCCACGGTGCTCTCTCCTCGACCCTCCGGTTCCACCTCATCGCGGCCTGTGTTCAGCATCCATGCTCCGTGAAGGCCTCACGATCTTCAGTACCATCTGTTCTGTCACGACCTGTTCCAGTGTTTCTGACGTTCCATGAAAGCCTCACGGTCTTCAGTACCGTTTTTCTTCCACCACGTTGTGTCGACTTTTTGTTATTCTTCGACCCGCTCAAGTTGCAGTGTTGGGTCGTCCCGTTCAACATCTTTGTGACAAAGGTTTTGTTCCTTTAAAGAAAATCCACTTTCAGACCAATAAAAAAAAAGAAAACAATACAACTGAAAGAATATGAAGAGAAGCGAGAAGCAAAGATATGAAGATGTAGAAGGTACTTTCAACAACAGATCATTGTTTTTATCAACAAAACGAAAGGACAGACGACAAAACCAAGAACCGGAGTTAGGATAATAGCCTACTCCTACAACGCTGAACTACGTGCTAACACAGGTCCCCGTTCCTACGCTGAACCGCCAGTCACCTCCTCCGTGGTTCCGTTTTTCATCCGGGACTTCTTCCTGTAAGGGTTTTCCCCTTCCCTTGCCTGACGTCAGCAATGCGGCCTGCTTGTACTTAGCCTTCTGTTTTCGCGCCTCTTTTACCTTCCTCGTCCAATAATGACAATGATTGAGCAAATCCACCCGGGGATTAACCAACCCAAGTTACATCTCCTTCAACCACGTTTTTTTTGGATACAGGCCGTTGCAGTTGCTTAGTTTTCAGTCAAAAACTCATTACGATCCTCACCCATGCTGCCAATTCCACCGCAAGTGCGATTGGTTTAACGTTAAGTGTACAGTGTGCTTTGACATTAGTGAAAAAAAGTGGCGAAAGATTCTCCATCGCCAACAACTTTCGAAGCGTCGTGTGGCCCTCCGCAAACAAGCAAATTTACAGTGTACTGCTTCCTCGTTGCCGCCTCCTTCGGATTTGCTAGCCAAAGTCTCCCTGCCTCCCCGCAACAAAAAAGCTGTGGTGCCGACAACCAACACCTTTTCACCGTTTTCGACCAAAGACAAGGCCAAATCTACAAAAGGTCGCGTGGTCAAGAAGCCCTCAAATGTATGGTTCCATCATACGCGTCGTCAACGGCTCCTCCAGCCACGACCCTCACAGTTCCTACGGTTCCTTGTTCCAGCCACCAGTTATCCAGCCCTCGGAATGCCAGTCTCTTCGTCCACAGACGTAGACCCGGTTCCCACGATTCATCCCACGCCTCTGCCAACTGTCTTGCCTCGTCTCCCATCACGTTTTCCCACACCACAGTTCCAACTTACTTGGTGACGGTCTGCTTCGACGATTCTTTCAGAGTCTTCGGATATTCCCGTTACAATCGACGTTCCTTTTCCGTCTTTGGACCAGTTGCGATGGTATTCTTGTTCAACGTTCCTTTATCTCCTGATGCACTGGCCCAATTCAACTCAAATGCAGCTTCCTTCCTTACTACCGCCAGGAAGTTTACGGTCTCCATCGCCTAATGTCATGCAAGCCGCCTTGAACTTTTAGCCTTACGTGCGGAGGCGGCGGACCTTCCGACTCTAAGCGTCACATGTTGCGAACAACAAGAAACTGTTTGTTTCTTAAGAGGCCAATAGCTCATTTATGGATGAAATTTCCTACCTTCAAGAACTTTTAATTTCACCACCAGCCATCAAACCACCAATATTAGGCAAAACTTCTTTTTTTGTCCCGCTTGTCACCGATGCCAGACATCTGGCGTGCCTACCATGCCGCATTATCAAAGTCCAGGCGTCTGGTACGAGCACGCCGTCTTCCATGTCGAGCGCATCAGGTGTCCCCAAAACCAAACGGCTAAGATCAGTCCACATTTATCCTCATGGTCCCCTCAAACTGTGACTCTCCCGACCGGTTCCTAAGGCTCCTGACGGTTCCTTTTCACTTCCCACGGTTCGTCCTGCCTTCGACGGTTCCACAACCTCTGTTGCTGCTTCTACGGTCTTTTCTCCAGAAATTACTCCTGACAAGGTTCTCCTTGACGGATGGTCAGCAGTCTCATCGCAAGTGAACTTGGCACTTATTTCTGCTTACTGCGCATGGCTGTATGATACTGCCACTGCTTTCATCCCAGTGTTCCCAGGCTTGCTTCCTCGTGCTACGCCCTCCTCAACTCCCCTCCCTTGCGTAACCTGCCAGCGCAAAGCGACCCGTATGGCGTTAGAATTCCGTACGTTGCCTTAGACTGCGTTGTCACTCACATATTTTTGACATTCTCCACCATACGGCTTCGAGGAACTAGTCTAGTACCTTACCATGTTCACCGCTTACATTCTAGTTCTTTAGTTACTTTCAACCTCCTATCTAACCTATTCAGTCCGTTTTTTTATTTTTATTTTACATCTCCGTACGTGCTACGGTCTCAGTTCCTCATTGACTATTTACTATGTCACCGGACACCTTCTTTCCGAACCATTCTCCTGTTCTTGATCGAACTCACGAGTGCTTCTATCACGATTCGATCACGATTCTCAAGTTACGGCCTCGATATTGCAAGCATGTTTTCCACACCCACACCTGCTTTTCTATAGCACATTTCTTCAACTTCTTCCGCGTCAAGATTGTTCCTACGTCTCAATTATCCTTACACTGAGTCACCGTTCTTTCTCCTGGACATGTCGTCGTGACTCCCGATGCCGAGTACCTACAAATTGGCTGCTGTCTCTCTGAACTATTTCTAAACAAGAATCCCTCCTGTTCCCATTCCCTCAGACCCGGAATTCGACCGACCAGACAATTCTCCTTTTACGGTGTCCTGTTAAAGCGCACCTTCCTCGTTGAACCTCCGACCCTGTTCCGCGGTTCCACCATTGTTCTTACGTACATCTGTCTGGTCGATTGATAACTGAATTCGATCCAGGGGTCGCCGGCTCACAGCACGGGCGATCGTTAACCTTGGCCCTCCTCCTGGGTTGACGAGGTCTGCTACATAATAAAACAGGTATATGTACTTTCATGGCATAAAAACTATCTTACCAGGGGCCCCTTTTGTTGCCTTATGAAAATATACATTTCCATCACCCGTCCAGCCTCCCCTTTCGGAACCAAGGTTTTGTAGAGGAAGAAAGATGGCTAAATGTGCTGACCCAGGTGCTTATATGCCCGGCTGAGGCTGGCGCATGCGCAATAGACATGGGGCTGCGAGCACGGCAGCCAACTTTTTATCAATAGGGATTGTTTTATCAATAGGGATTGAGCAAGACAAAAGGAGGAAACTGCTACATAATAAAACAGTTAATGTATATTTTCATAAGGCAATAAAAACAAACTTCAGCCAGGTGCCCCTGGTAAGATATAGTTTTTGTTCCGCAGTTGACAGGCAACCAATTTTTACAATCTAAGATCAAAACGAAACTGCAAATACAAAAATTTATAAATGCGAGAATGATTGCATGAAACGTTGAAATGGGTAAAAATGTTAGAATCGTAGCACACTTCTAGAAAGGCGTGTGTTATGTTGGGATCAAATGAAATGCGCTTCAAGTAACAAGTTGTCGACCTCCTTAGCGAAGACCTAGATTGTGTGTGTTTACCAGATTAAAGGGCACTCATTGCTCAATTGCTGATCCAGTCAGTTTGAATGATAATAACTTGATAACGGGATGTTCCTTATATCTCAAAGTTGTGGTGTTGCAGCACGGATTCTGTGTTCTCATAAGATCCAGTGCCGTACAGTCTAGTGTTGGGCGGTACCCGCAATTTTTGTGACGGTACCAACCTAGGTACCGCGCTACTCTGTATTTAACGGTTCTTAAAATTTGGCGGTACTAACTTCGGTACTTCCGGTACCAACGATATTTGTTCAAAGTAGCTTAACCAAACTAATTAAGGTTGGAAATGGAATCATCAATTTCATTTACATATCCCCTCCCTCCCCCTCGAAAAAATATACATAAAAAATAATCACCAAGTAGGCTACTGAACTTAGAACTCTATTTTATTTTTCTGTTGGTTCTTTACTTTACAGATTGTGGCTAGTGATCAGCATATTTTTCAGCCGGTGCTAGTACCAGGCTTAGTACCCTGGTACTATGTTTTCTCGGGTAGTACTCACAAATGAGGCGGTGCCTGATATTATAGTGCTGTGGTGCCAAAACCGGATTTTTTTAATAATAACAAATTTTATTGAAAAATGTGTTTTGTTGATATAGTTTTAATGGAAAATAAATATTGATTTCCCCCCACCCCTTGATTTAAGCTTAAAGTAGTAGTAGTAGCTTAATTTGGCTCCTTATTTGCATTGTTTAGAAGTCCAATTTTACCATTGTTGATCTTTAACTGATCATTACACTGCTTTGAGCCCTACAACACAAGGACTGACAGAACTATTGTTATAATTTTAGCGCCTTTGTTTATATTAAAACAATACCAGTATTTTAAGAATGCACGGTATTTGGTACACCCTGAGACCGCCCAATGCTAGTACAGTCCATTTTCGATGATCACAACGAGTGGTATTTTTTTTTTATGGCAAACGATAGTTATGTAAGTTATACCTGCTTTGTTTTTGGCATAATTCAGTGTAGTGTAACAAAAATAAAATGTCACGGAAAGTTTTTTACAGGTTTCGTACGGGCCCTTGAAAAGTGCTAAAAAAAACTTTAAAAAAGCCTCAAGTTCTATAATACTCCTGAATATTCCCAAAACAAGAATTGTTTCCGTTTACAAGGGCGTCGTGACATCAATTCGTCAATTACATTGAAAAGAAAACGTTAAAAAAAATAACATGCAGGTTAACTAAAAGAAAAATTGCGGCCGGAAACAAGAGGGTTGAAGCGCCAGTATCACTTGAATTTTCGTTGACAATTTCTGGTTTCCAATTGAGTATGGACCATATTTATTTAAAAAATGTGTCTTAAAAGTGTGTGCAAGGAGATTTTAAAATGGAGTACTGCTTTGGATTTATGTTTTTTACGACGTAGAATAAAAAGTTATTTTCATTAGTTATCGTACGGTATAATTTTTTTTGTCATCCAAGATTCTCTGCAAGTTTATATCTAGTTTCACTCGCGTATCTTTAAGTTGGTGGGGGGAATGTAGTCGGTCGCCACTCGCCATTTGGCTAATTAAAACCAGTAGTTGGCGAATTGAATTTTAATCCCACTCACTAAAATGCGACAGACTTAGGAGTGCAGGTTGACTCTCCAAAAGCGATTTCTTGGGAACCGTATCTGTTACATTCGATTGGTTTGCGGTGTTGTGCTCAGATTTATAAGGGCTCCACAATGATTGTTTTGGCAGTGCTACTGGGAAGAAATAAAATTATACATGGCAATGCATAAATTTGAAAAATAATGTATTGTACCATTACGTCTGGTGGTGGCGAGTAGACACAGGAAATGGCGAGTGCTTTCCGAGGTCCACCGGCCAATTGGTGACTGCTGCTGGATTGATATTCGAGTGGGTTGTTTGTGAGTGTAGATCTACAAGCTTGTAGAGATGGTTAGGTTTACAGGTCCGAAAAAGAAGAAAAAAACTTCTTCATGGCAGATATTTAAATTGTAACGTTTTTATTCCATTTTTCATGCAAGTTTTGACCATGTATTATTTAATTGTCTCCTAGCTATATGAAAACGTTATCTTAACACTTTTGATCGAATGAAAGCTAACTCCTCTTAAATAAAAAAAAAATTAAAGCCTGGGTTGCATGCTCCTGTCATTGGGTTTATAAAAAAAAAAGCACCGGCTGAAATTTCGTTGGTGACGAGGGGAAAAACTTTGAAAGAAATAACTTTGCCAGAAATATTTCAGCCGGTGTTATTAAAAGCTTAACAATTTGACAGTTCACTAAATAAAAGGCACAATTTTAGGTAGGCCTACTAGAATACTTTACCACTACTACAAATTTTCGATAGGCTGGACACTTGTCCGTTTTCATTAGGCACCAAGATTTAAAAAATAATCAAATCGTTGATTTTTACTTTGACAGTGTCTAGCAAATTCGTAAGATCGATCCACGTTCAAAATTCAAATCTGGGCTGGCAGAACAGCAATTATGTAGGCTGAAGAAAAACGCCATCAAACTAAGCCAGAAAAAGGTTGCAGGAAGAGACTTTCCATCTCCTTCGAAGCACCCGAAAATTTGCAAATACTGAACGGTATTTTGTGTCGAGAATGAGCAAAGAAAATGTGGATCGATCTTACGAAAAATGCACTATCATTTCTAAAACTTTTTTTATTGTTGTCTCCATGGGAATCACTGTATGGACTGCATAGATGAGGGGGGGGGGGGGCGGCAGGATCTAACGTTTGAGACTTGGAGGGGTTCCTATTTTCACCAATAATGCTATGTGCTCTAAACCTGCAGACAAAAAAACTAAATCTGCTAAAAAAAAAACTGTAAAGCATGCTATATTTTTTGTGGTACCTGCATTGGGCCTGGTTTTGATTTGTGATAGTGATGGAAATTTGTTTTATTTGTGGAGTTTGAATTGTAACCGAGATGATAGAAATACCGTTTTTGCCAATGGTTGAAACTAAAATCGGACTTTCTTTTTTTTGGGGGGGCGGGTTATATTTTGCCGGGGGAATTAATTATGTCTATTAACAGCTTGTTTGTTTTGTGAACTAAGTAAGCTGTGCCTTTGTACCACTGCTGATTTTTGTGCACGTCCTAATTGTTTGTGTTTCACTGAATGTTTCTTATGGTAATTTCTGATTATACTTTTTTGCCCTTAACCCCTTCGCGACCAGGTACGAACACGCATTTGTAGTAACAATGCTTGCAAGCCGAACCAGGTACAAACATGCATTTGTATCAGTTTACATTGCAGCCAAGAGCTGCTGGTTTGACATGTGCAGGGTTGTTTGGATGCTGGTCTCGAAGGGATTAAATAATTTTTTATTTTTTATTTGTGTGTTTTTTTTTGCTCTGCTTGATTTTTTTTGACTGCATTTACGCTAGGAAATTGTAGTAGAATTATGTCCTTTAAACCAAATGGGTGGGTTTCTGAAATTTGACCACTTACTTTTTCATGCCAAATGCAAAGACAAATTTAAAATTGTAGGCTATTTGTGTATTGTTGAATTTGGCGTCCGTATTCTACAGCTGCCATGTGTTGTCTGCCTGCTTATGTTATCCTGTCACGACTGTGAAGTATCATTTAGCGTAATGTTTCCACTCAGGTCACAACAGTTGCACGTTTGTTTCAGGTAGGGCTATCAGAAATAGACCTTAATCAAATACTGTGATTAAAATCCAAGAATGCAACGTTCCAATTTTTGTTTCACTTGTCGGACTCGACGTGTGCACAGCTAGGTCAGAGTTAATTTATATATGCGCGGTCACGATAGTTGCACGCTTCTTTCAGGTAGTGGCTTTAATAGATATCAAATACTGCATTTTAATTCAAGAATGCAATGTTTCAATTTTTTTTTCATTTGGCTCAACGAGTGCACAGTTAATTTAGAGATATGTGTTTTCCTTGATGGGAAAGGCAAAACACGTACTTTTGAAAAGGTATGAGTTTACTAGTTCCTCTGCAAGTTTTTGATCAGCAATAATTTTATGTGACTGGATTAATAGACGGCGACATGCTTTTCTCAGGCTTTTGGTTGGAAGTTCGATTGTGGCTAGTTTACATCACGACAGTTTGGTGCGTTCAATTTTCCTACATGGAACCAAACGGTCATTATGTAAGCTAGCCTCCAATCGACCTTCCAACCAAAAGCCTGATACAGACAAGCCAGTCACTGTCTGTTACTCCAGCCAAATAAAAGTATTGCCTGTCGAAAGTTTGCTTAATGACTTGTAAACTCAATCCTTTTGGAAATTGCAAGCGTGCCTTTCCCATCAACGATTTGTACCGTTCGAATGCGTTTTCCTTGTGTGGTCAGTTCATTTACCCTGCCTGGTCTGTCCTCGAGAGATAGCCCATAAGTTATTGACCTCTCAATAAAAGGCATGAAGTGAACAATGCATGCATTTGGTTTTAGTTTATTTTCTTTCTTGGCGTAATGTGTAGCCGACGATTCTGCTGGTGTCCGAGACTGGATATTTTATTTATTTTTACTTGTAAAAAAAAATTTGCTTATTCACCATGGTTTAGGACTGAAAGGACAATGCTTAATGAAAAAATTTCAGTTTGTGACTTGGTTAGTAAATTTCTTGCTCTTAGTATCTTTTTTGGAACTTATTTTTTGTTTTGGAAAGTACTTGAGAACTGTGGACTCAAAAAAGCACCGTTCGAAAGCTTTGGAAAAAAAACAGGTAAAATGTTGTATTTGAACTGTGTGATCTGTCAATTTTTGACAAAATTAACAAAAAAATTGTTTAACCGATACTAGTCGCCAATACCTATTCTGTTCGATGTCTTTGTGTCGCTGCAGTTCTGGTACTATTGCTGGAATTCCAAATAAAATTTTTTCCCAGATATGGTCTATAATGCAACAAAATTGTTCTCATTTTTAACTCTTGCATTAAAGTTGTCTTATTTTCTCTTCCAGGTATAGAAACAAGCGAGCCAGAAGATGGTAGCGGTTTGATTTTGGAAGTCGGAAACAACTTTACAATTAGTTGTAATGTTACTTCCGAGCCACCCGATGAGGCTTTGGGAGTGATTTGGTAAGTAGACAAACAATTCCAGAACTCGTTATTCAACGTCTCTGTAAAGCTATAAACTTAGTTTTAAGACAGGTCATTACGAGAGTTGCATTGCCTTATGAGTATTTCTGAAGAAACTAGCTGCCTTTATGTGTAATTATTAACGTCTTGATGCATGTTGTGGTGGAGTGGGTAACTTGTGAGACCAAAACCGGTTTAAAAAAGTTGATCGACAGTTGGTGCAACCTCCATAAAGTAGAGGAACAGTCTCTATATTCAGGATGCCTTCAGTCAGCAGTACCAACTCTGCTTGCTGGTATGCTGTGGTAATGTGACCAGTAATGGACCCTAGGTTTTTTGAGGGGGGGGGGGAGACACTTAATTTTGACAATTTATTTGTTCCCCTAAATTTTATTTCAATTCATTCTTGTGTAGGGGAAGGTAGGTTAAAACTGGCCGATCACTCGTGAAGAATGGGGTCATGGAAGGAATGTAAATGACATTCGGCAAGTAACTAAGGTGCTAAAACTCGGAAATAGCAGCCGGCAAACATTGCTCACGGTCACTACTATACAAAAGTTCGTTTGCTATTTCCAGGGTTTGTTCAAGGCTTTGAAAACGCTGCGGGTTAGAGCTCGTTTACGATGCCTGTCAGAGTGTCAGTCTCTTGACCAAGTATTTCACGCAGCCATTTTTAAAAGGCCCTAATTGCACTGACCACCTACAATTTGCAAGAAGATCGCAGGTACTGCCTACAGCCTAGTTTCACCCGTCCAGACTTCAACGAATACAGTTCGTAAATGTTCGACGTAAGCTTAACATGTCACCATGAAACTATTAAATGTCCCGAATGCCTGAGACAACTTTATTACTGTAGTTTTCGCAACATGCGGCCTAATTCTGCTCGCGCCAAACAAATTAACACAGCAGAAATATGTCCTATTTATATTAAGACAAGGCAGAAAGGCAATAATAATAAGCAAACAAAAACAAGCTTGTTACAATAAAACATTACCACAACAAAGAGATAGAAGACAAGTAGTGGTGTTATTGTGGGACAGGACAATATTATTTACCTAACAATCGGGAAGTCCCAACAAATCGTCACTCAAGACAACAGTAACAAAAGTGTTAAAGATAGCAACATCGCCAACTCAGCAATTCCAATTGGGAAAAGCAATTAGATAACCATAAAATGTGTTTAAATAGTATTACCTTACGAAACAGTTGTAGTGGTGTTAATGTGGGGAGATGCCAGATTTCATCAAAAAATCTTGATAGTGTTGAATTTTTAGTTTCAGGTTTGCAAGCATCGAGTTTCATGTAGGGCTGTAGGCTTCGTTTTTATCTTTAAAAGAACTTGAATCTGCTCAGAGAATTGCCTTATTTTCTTTAACCTATATACTCGTCTCGAGTCTAAATTTAGTGACTAAAGGACAAAGGCATTAAAAACATGCTATTCTGTTGTCGCCAATATTCAGTGACAACTCTAGCCTAATGTCTGTTCTATCCTGTTAAAATATGTACAAACATGGCGACTAGGCCACTAGACACTTTGATAGCTTACACAGTTTGGCATTTTGAGAAAAAATTACTGCGTCGGAAAATGCTGAGACTTCATTGATTGGGAATTTTGGTTCTCTTGACGACATCAAAGTAAGTTTTAGTGACACTGTGCTGGCGAGTGACAAGCTGATTTCACGAAAATAAGTTCTTCGGTTATAATTAAGGCTGTACCGAACGAGAATTTTTCAGCCGAACCGAACCAAACCGAACAGACCTTAAATAAGCCGAACACCGAACACTTCCGAACCGAACAAAAATGTACCAAACCAATCTATCTTAAACTAAATGTAAAAAAACTTAGTTCACAAAGAGTCATCAAAGCACAAGTTTCTTAACAAATGTAGGTATTTTCACATGGACTTGTAAGTCCATAGATGTTGAAACTCTGTTTAAACATAAAAAAATCTCTACTTTTACATTTTCCCTTATAACTTCTGAACCGTTAGAGCTAGGAACTTGTGGTTTGGACCAACAGAAAGCTGGCGAAAAAACCTTCAAAATGGTGTATTCAAACATCAAAATCCGTCGATTAGAAGTGAAAATATGTTCGGTTTGGTATTTTGCGTTTGAAAGGCCGAACACCGAACCGAACCGAACACCCTCGGTTCGGTTTGTTCGGTTCGGTACAGCCTTAGTTATAATATTCATAGCACAAAAGCTCATCTTCACTCTTTAACTATGAAGACGTGTCACAATGTCTTGCAGTTCTGAAAAGCTTTCCACCTTCATCAAACAACAGTCAAAGCAACTTAAGACTTGTCACATTGCACATAACACAAACCAAACTTGATTTAAAATCAGAAAGTAGAAAGCTTTTGAAAATTTGCTAGACATTGTGTTGTCTTCATAGTGAAAGTGAGCGTTGACCTTTTGAATTGTATTTTAATGGAGTTTCACAGAACGAATATTAACGAAGTTTTCGAAGATCTTTTGCGTGGTGCTGACAACTGAAATTTTGAAGATAAGTAGCTGTAGTTTAACCGTGTGGTGTGCCTTTTGCTGGTTTGGGGGAAGCCTAAATTCCAAGCTGCTAATCAATCTTGGTACCATCTTAAGGGCAGAGTTGCAGGATTTACTTCTATAGAGCAAAATTTAGCTTTTTGTCTCATAATTGTTAAGGCAATGGATCTTTTCATTTTGGACCAAAAGTTGTGATATCATCCCAAAGCTTTTCACCAAGCTTTTGGCCATTTGAAGTCATATCAAATGCCAAGCTTTTTGGCCATGCGAAGTTATCATATCTAATGCCAAGATTTTCCGCCAAGATAATTCCACCGATGAAGATGTCAAACATTAAATGAAATATTTGAACTATTACTCTGTGGGATTAAGTTGGCGAAAGAGCTTCGGGTTTGAGATATCCTGGGCGAAAAGCTTGGCGAGGAATCCTTAATAAGTTTCGTTTTGATGAAGTTAACGCTGGATTGAAACTTGATTACGTAATTGCAGACCTTTCTAAATGCCCTCGTTCGATTTTTTTTTGCCAGATTCACTGCATTATCCCATGGGCGTAAGTAGATTCACAGTAAAAGAAAATGCAAGGCATTTCTGAGTTTTGAACGACATGTACCCTTCCCCGCGGGGGGGGGGGGTTCGAGTTATGGAGGGTGGGGTTAGTTAAACTTGAATTTAAAATGTGGAGTTTGTTTGTAGCATATGTTTCTTTTTCAATCTGTCGGTTTCTGAGGTTATAACACTATCTGCCCTTTGCTGGTTAGCCGTAGGTGGTGTAGGTTTAAGATAAAAAGTTTATTTTTTTTTGTAATGTAAACTTAATTGCATAAATTTTTGGCGGTATTGTATGTTTAGTATGTATGATAAAGGTTTCATAACGCCGAGTCAGAGTTATACGGCTTCATGGCTGATAACACGTAGTCTTGACTTGTGCATGTTTTTATTAAAAAGAAAACCTTTGTTGTCGTCTAGAAGGTAGTTCAATTTTATGCTCTTGATTTTAATTCGTTACTTTTGTTTGCAGGTATAAAGATGGCAATCTTATTAACAAGACCGATGGTATGACATTGAGCAACAATTCTATTTTTATCGAGCAAACGAAAATAGAAGACACTGGCGAGTACACCTGTGCTGTCAACCTTAGCAATATTAACATCAACAAGACCATCATGGTTCGCTGTAAGTGTTTAGTTTAGCTGGGGGCTAGGGTTGTGCCGATTAATCGTTTAAATGGTAATCGCCTTCTTGACGATTTAGTAATTTTCGTTTAATACAAACTGAATCTCCTTTAAAATAGTGATTGATTTTATTTTTGAAAACAATTTCTGAAAGCAATGTGAATACTACCTTTTCACGTTACAAACCTACACTCGAAAAGGAATGCATTCCTTATACCAGGGGGTCGAAATATTCAGATTTACAGGGCACTCCAGAAGCAACTCTTTTTGGAATGCAAAATTGCACACGAAAGTTCAATTTTTCGTAACTTTTGAATCGCACAAGTTACAGACTTGACACCATTCCTTCCAAAAAAGTTAAAACTACATTTGGTTAAACTATTCAGTTGAATAGTGAAGTTAAGTCAGTTTTAAGCAAAGTGCAGGAAAATGGTACATATTAAGATGCTGAATAGAATTTTTGGTGGCTATAAAATAGGAGACCCCAGTGTTGGACGGTTGGTTTACATTTTGATTTTGCACTCCAAAGACTTTTTTTTACATCATAGTAACAGATTTTGGGTGCAAATTTCCACTTGCATCAAAATTTGGAAATTGAAACCCTGATATTCAATCTCTCAAGCTATCGTTGCCTGCTTTTACCTTCTGTGTGCAAGGTACTGTAAAGCTTGGAAGAAGAGATTCGTATTGGTGGTGTTAGTTAAGTTTTACACTTAATCGTTATTTTCCAAACAGCAGCAGTTTATAAAGCGACACAACTAAATTTGATACATAACTATTCAAGTTTCAGTAAAATCTGCTGCTTTCTTGGTCGCGTTCGATAGCTGGGAATTGCCTTTTCCTTGCCTACAATGAACGACGAAATGAATTTCTATGTCCCTACCTTCATTCCTCACGTAAACTTGTCCATTTCAATGTCTGTTTTGAACTCCTTCACTATCGCTATCTCCGACCTGTTTGTTCGTAGAGCGCGACCCTTAAATGCATTGGGGGCCCAGTCTCAAAAGTAACGTCGTGCCAAGTGAGTACAGAAAAATGCAACCATCGCACTTTTAATGTTCTGTAACTACGGTAAAAAATGTGTTGATACTCAGTCAAAAATACTCGTCAGTATTTCGCGAATTTTCAATAGGCATTTTGTCCATACAAGTGTACAAATATGGTCTATCTTCTTCAGCCTTATTTAAACATGCTGTCTTTCACTGGTGTGCTAGTTGATAGAGGAATGTGCAGCAAAACCTCGTTAACTCAAAACTCGCTTAAGTCAAATTACCGATTAAATCAAAACAGTTTTCTGCTGTTTGGTTGGCCCAATACAAAACTAACCGCGTTATATCCCACAAATACCAATTAACTCAAACTCCTGATGGTAATTTTATTACTTGACACCATGCATTTTATGTTGCTTTCGTACCTGAAAGAGTATTTCGGCCGTTTTTTTTCTGCTGAACTAGCGGTGTATTTTACGTACAACACAGACGTGTACTTAGCAAACATTGGATAGATACATATACGGTACTCGGTACTTCCCGGGCCAACAGCCTGGCTTGTGTTTTAATGCATCTCCATTAAACTCAAACTCCGCTTAATGCAATGCCAGTCTCGCTGGAGTTAATGAGGTTTTACTGTACTCAAAAAATGCTGGGCTCATATCCCTCAATGTGCGTTCGGCTGAGTTTGCTGTTGTTGTCGCTGTGTATCAGGCCGTGTTTTGTTCGCTGTCTCGGCAGTGCCATTTTCTAGTGACGTGATCACCAAGTTGCTCACTGATTATGTACTCGATCTATGAGTTTCAGGGTCCTTGTAGGTTCATAAGATATCCACCCTCTGAAATTCATGCTGAATTGCTAGTGATTCAATTCTCCCTAAATGCCGATCTCGTCTGGAGTTTAGAGACTAGAGTGTTATTCCATGCCATGTGATGATCAGTACTCGTGCAGTGAAATACGATGCTGTTTGTCACTACTTTATTTATTGTATTTGCCATGTGCTGTTTAACTGTCTATCACTCCCTTCCTTGTCTCGCTACTCTGTATACTCCCTCTGGGGTGTTGGTGATGCCATTCGGTGATTGCGATGCTGCACATTGGAACTGCCATGACAACAAACACGGCCTGATGCACAATGGCAACAACAGCAAGCTCACCCTAATTCACATTATTGAGGCTACGAGCCCTGTGTTTTTTGAGTATATTCCTCAATCAGCAATCGCAACAGCGATGTAAATAACTGAAGAAAATACTTAAAAAAAAAGGAGCACCATATTTTTACACCTGCATGGACAAAATGGCTATCGAAAATCCGCAAAATACTGTTGAGTATTTTGGAGTTTGAAAGTGAGTTTACGGACTGAACAATAAAAATGGCATTGAACCCGAAAGGGTTAAACTTAGAAAAAAAAACCCAAAAATTGTTAAAAGGTGGGGTGGGGGGTGGATTAATTGTTAATTGCTTTTGTTAACCTGCTGGTAAACGTTTCGCAAATTAATCGGATTGTTATAACGCTATTGGGGGCCGTGCATAATTTCTCGGAGGTGGGGGAGGGGGTGGTTTCATATTTGTGTGCAACCGATCTTGAGTGGGGGGGGGGGAAGCGGTATTTTTGGGACAATTCATGTTAGTAATCTATATATATATATAATACGCTTAGGTTGGGCAAGCAAATTCATAATTATTATGCACTACAATGAAAGAGGGTGTATAATGAAAGAGGGCGAGCGACCAACAATGTCAAACAAACGGATGTGGCCTATAACAATCGACATATTGCATTAATAAAGCTAGCTCTTAAGAAAAGACTTGGAAGAGTTTCAAAGTTGGCTGAGTAACAATCACGTCATGTACAACCGTTGTTGGGTTTATTGCGCTTGGTATCAGAATGGAGAAACGGGCAATTGAGCGTCCTCCATTGAAAAAAGACATTCACTTCCATAACAAAACAAATCACCATGGGTTAAAATTAAGGCTGTACCGAACGAGAATTTTTCAGCCGAATCGAACCAAACCGAACAAATCTTAAATAAGCCGAACACCGAACACATCCGAACCGAACAAAAATGTACCAAACTAATCTTAAACTAAAATGTAAAAGAACACAGTTCACAAAGATTCATCAAAGCACAAGTTTCTTAACAAATGTAGGTATTTTCACATAACCTTGTAAGTCCATAGATGTTGAACATAAAAAAATATCTACTACTTTTACATTTTCCCTTATAACTTCTGAACCGTTAGATCTAGGAACTTGTGGTTTGGACCAACAGAAAGCTGGCGAAAAAACCTTCAAAATGGTGTATTCAAACATCAAAATCTGTCGATTAGAAGTGAAAATATGTTCGGTTTGGTGTTTTGCGTTTGAAAGACCGAACACCGAACCGAACACCCTCTGTTCGGCCATGTTCGGTTTGTTCGGTTCGGTACAGCCTTAGTTAAAATAGATGGGGAGCAGGGATGGGGATATTCAGACCACTCAATAGGGGAATCCGAAACGGGGAAGGCGGTGCGGGACGGGAGGCATGGGGGAAAATTGGGCCATACCAGGCCGCAGGGGAGTTCGGAGGAAGCAGGGGGCAGTCGCCACCCGCCACCCTTTTCATTCCATATTGCCCACTACAGTATTTCGCTCAGGTATGCGGGAACTGGCTAAACCGGCGTATGTTCCGCCGGGGGTACGGCTAGTTGCTCAAAATTGTTCTAAAGAGTTATCTGGAAAAGTTCCTCAGAAAAAATAAAGTTGCTTCAGCTTTCAAGGCTTTCCCCGTCGAAACTGTAAACATTAGTAAAATTAACAAATGTTCATTATGATGAGGAATGATTTCTACTTGGGTGTGTACCTTCCTGTTTCAAATAGGCATTTGCGTTACATGGTCATAGTAACCTACAGCAGCATGCGTGCTTGATTAAGGGCCAAATGATGTGTTCGCCATGGTTGCAACTTGCAATGCTTGCTCAACCAGTTCCATGAATTTGAAATATATTAATAAACAAAAACGTATCGTTAAAAGGTATCGTAAGGGTCTAAAAGTCAAAACCTGTAAGGAACACGGACAAGCTTTGACTGTAAGTGTCTTGGTGTTAAATTTGGGCAGTGAGATGCTACTAAACATTAGAGCCTTACTACCCGGTTTTTAAGGAACAGCTTTCCGAGATCGTCCTATAAAGACCCATGTGATGATCCAATGATAGTGGGGGTGTAGGTTTCCTACTTTGCTTTAGGTTGACATTTATTTCCGGTTTGGTAACATGGCAGCGATTCCAAGCAAGACAACCTGCTACAAGCGTAAGCGTGTACACCCATTCTGTCGGAGTTACTAAATCGTTAATAAATAGACATAAATCGCTGGAAATAATATTAAGGAAAATTGGAA